>JAHREE010000569.1:687322-737539 GCA_033628505.1 Tringa tobata | reverse complement strand
AGCCACACTTCCCCAAGCCTGTAGCGCTGCATGGGGTTCTTGTGGCCCAAGTGCAGAACCTGGCACTTGCCCTTGTTGAAACTCATCCCATTGGTGTTGGCCCAATGATCCAATCTATCTAGGTCTCTCTGCAGCGCTTCCCTATCCTCCTGGGAATCAACACTCCTGCAGTCCTAGCAGATGTTGCCACAGGCTCATCTTATCCCTTTGCAGCTTACCACTGTGGCGTCTTTGCTGCCTCCAGGACCGGGGTGAGGTGTTACTCAGGGTCTGATTCCCCACGCTGTGCTCTCTGAGCAAGGGTGCCAGGGTGCTCCCTGATCCCCTGGCACCTCCTTGTGCCCAGGGAATGGTGCCCTCACCACTCGTCTGCTACATTTCCTCCCTTAGAAAGATGGTGGCTTTAGGGGAGACAGTGTCCCTTCTCATGCATGAGTCACCCCCAGGCTCTTGTTGGTGATGTGCACTGATAAAAGGTGCCTGAGGTATGATGGCTGGGACTGACAAGCCCCCTGCCCATCAGAGGGGAAGGGGCCAGAGGAGAGGAGTAGAATGGTTCTGTGCCCTTGTGGGTCTGTCAGACTGTCCTCATGCTCTCCCTATAGGTGGAAATAAGGAGAGTGTCAGGAACTGTGCTGTGGAATTGCAATGCCAGCAGTGGTTTGTGGCTGCCTGTGGAGCTGCTGGCTGAGGGGACACTGGGGTGGCTCATCTCCAAGCTGACCAGCCCTATGCAATCAACAGATCATCGTCACCTGCTGCAGAAGGGGATGTCCCCGTGCAGCCAGAGCAGAGCCGCTGGCCGTGTGTGAATTGGGATGTCCTGGGGGATGGCAGGGAAAGTCGGGCCAGGCTCCTCACCTCTGCCAGCCCACAGTCCCCAGGGCTAGCTCACGAGGCGAGGGTGGCAATCAGCATCCCTGCCCAGGAGCCGCAGGCAGCCGTGCCAGCAGGGAAGGAGGGCAGCAGGGGCTGTGCTGGGGGATGCTCGGCTGCCACAGGGCTTGCAGGGCACCAGGTACCACTGGTGGCAAAAGAATCCAGCTCCCACCCCATGTGCCCATCACTCCAGGCAAATTAGGAGAGAAAGACTCTGCACTGATCAATTATTTAGATTAGTACATACTAAAGGGGTTTAAAATATGCCTGGGAAATGGTGGCTTGATGAGTGTAGCTGGGGGAGACAGTGCTGTGACCAGGATCCCTTCTGCTCTGGGTGGCCCATGGCCAGGGTCTGCTCAAGTGTGGCCTCCTGGGGGGAGCAAACCCACAGCCACAGCAGAAGCAGGTAGCAAAGCAGAATCACTTTTCCTTTTTCTCTGCACGAGCTCTGTAAGTGGCTCTGAGTGTGACTGGAAACACAATGGATCTGGGAGAGGGAATCCCACCATCATGCGGCACGGCCTCAAGAGAGGGAATATTTGATGAAGCTGAGTCCTGTGAAGAGAGAGCAGAGGCTGTTACCATCACAGATACTTCAGCACAGATGCCAAAGAAGAAAGAAGCCAGGCTTTGTAAAGAGCCTTTGTATTATTTCCTGCCTCTCCAGTTTCACTGAAGTGAAAATGAAGTGATTTCTTAAGAGTGAGGGAAAAAAAAAGAAAAGAAAGGAAGAAGAGCAACTTTTTCTTTCTGTTGAAAGCATGGCACTGTGCTTTAACTCTTCCCTGAGCTCATCTGCCAAAAGCAGGCTCCTCATGGGCTCTCCAGGCTTCAGTGCAAAATGTATTTTCTTTAGCAGACCCTAGTGAGCCACTTCTTTTACCAGATATATCTTTTGGGCTGGTGGAGGGGAGGTCTGCTCAGTCTGGGTGGAATTAGCTTGAAGTGACTGCAGATGAAAGACGTGCCAAGTGCCATCGATCACATACTCTCTGCAGGGCCAGGGAGGACCAGCTGGCTGTTCTTCACCCTGACCCACCACATTTTACTGCTTGTCATCCTCCTTCCCTTAATTATTGTCATTATTATTACTAGCTTTCTCCAGACACAACTGGGTCCAAAATCTCTGCAGCGCCAAGAGCTCAGCTCCTGTCAGTATTGAGCAATTTCCAAGGTTGAGCCAGTGCTTTTGTTTCCCTTGCAAGCATAAAAGATGAATGAAGCAGTCCATTCCCTCCTTTCCTCCTTTGTTTTACTTCTTCCAGAGCAGGACAACTCCAGCTTTGTGGAAGGCAGGGAAGAGCAGGATGCTCATCAAGCCAGCTGCATGTCACATTACAGAGAACTGGACGTGCCTCCACATGCCTGCCTCCTGCTCCCAAGAAACTGCCTGAATGAACGGCTCATGATCTGCTCTGTTACCCTTGGATAATCTGCCAATCACCTCTTTAAACACTTGCACCTGCACACTGATTGTTGCAAAAAACCGCAACAAACCACCGAAACAAAAAAAAAACCCACTTCAGGCAGTCCTGAAGGGCAAAGGAGTCCAGGAAGGCTGGATGTTTTTCAAGGAGGAAATCTTAAAAGTGCAGGAGCAGGCTGTCCCTGAGTGCTGTAAAGTGAGCCGTCGGGGGAAAAGACTTTGGCTGAACAAAGAGAAATGGTCACAACTCAGGGAGAAAAGGAGAGTTTATGGTCTTTGGAAAAAGGGGCAGGACACTCAGGAAGATCCCAAAGGTGTTGTAAGGGTATGTAGGGAAAAGATTAGAAAGGCCAAAGTCCAGCAAGAACTTTAACCTGCCTTGGATGTTAAAAACAATAAAAAGAATTTCTATAAATATATTAGTAACAAGAGGAGGACTTGGAGAATCTCCATCCTCTATTGGATGCGGGAGGTAACATAGTGACAAAGGATGAGGAGGAGGCTGAGGTACTTAATGCCTTCTTTGCCTCAGTCTTTAGCAATAGAGTTGGTTGTTCCCTGAGTACCCAGACCCCTGGGCCAGCAGATCGGGGCAGGGAGCAGAATGAAGTCCCTGTAATCCAAAGGGAGGTGGTGAGGGACCCGCTCCAACACCTGGATATAAACAAGTCTATGGGACCAGATGGGATCCCTCTGAGGGCACTGAGGGAGCTGGTGGAAGTGCTCACTGAGCCACTTCCCATCATTTACCAGCAGTCCTGGCAAACTGGGGAGGTCCCAGCTGACTGGCATCTAGCAAATGTGATGCCCATCCACATCCAGGGAACTCCAGGCCTGTCAGTCTGACCTCGGTGGCTGGGAAAGTCATGGAATAGATCATCCTGAGTGCCATTATGGGGTCCATGAAGGATGCTCAGGTATCCTCCTGGAGAAACTGGCTGCCCATGGCTTGAATGGGAGGACTCTCTGCTGGGTTAAAAACTGGCTGGAGGCCAGGCCCAGAGAGTGGTGGGGAATGGAGTTAAATCCAGTTGGTGGCCGGTCATGAGTGGTGTCCCCCAGGGCTGGGTATTGGGGCCGGTTCTCTTTAACGTCTTTATCAATGATCTGGATGAGGGGATCGAGTGCACCCTCAGTAAGTTCACAGATGACACCAAGTTGGGTGGGAGTGTTGATCTGCTGGAGGGTAGAAAGGCTTTGCAGAAGGATCTGGACAGGCTGGATGGATGGGCTGAGGCCAATGGGATGAGGTTCAACAAGGCCAAGTGCCAGGTCCTGCACTTCGGTCACACCAACCCCCTGCAGCTCTACAGGCTGGGGACAGAGTGGCTGGAGCTGCCTGGCAGAAAAGGACCTGGGGGTGTTGGTCAACTGTTGGCTGAACATGAGCCAGCAGTGTGCCCAGGTGGCCAAGAAGGCCAACAGCATCCTGGTCTGTATTGGGAACAGCGTGGTGTGTAGGACTTAGGAAGTGATGGTCCCCCTGTACTTGGCACTGGTGAGGCCCCACCTCGAGGGCTGTGTCCAGTTTTGGGCCCCTTACCACAAAGAAGACTTTGATGGGCTGGGACGGGTCCAGAGAAGGGCAACAGAGCTGGTGAGGAATAAGTTTTGTGAGGAGAGGCTGAGGGGAGACCTTCTCACTCTCTCCAACTCCCTGAAAGGAGGGTGTAGCCAGGGGAAGTCGGTCTCTTCTCCCAAGGAACAGGCAATGGGACAAGAGGAGATGGCCTCAAGTTGCACCAGGGGAGGTTCAGATTGGAGATTAGGAAAAGTTTCTTCACTGAAAGGGTTATTAAGCCTTAATGGGCTGCCCAAGGAAGTGGTTGAGGGACCATCCCTGGAGCTATTCAAAACACGGGTTGACATAGTGCTTAGTGACAAGGTTTAGTGATGTGTTTTGTTTTTTTTTTAATCAGAGTTAGGTTGATGGTTGGACTAGATGATCTTAAAGGTCCTTTCCAACCTACTTCTAGTAGGTGGGACATGGCCACAGATCTGGGATGGCTAGAAGGTGAGGTGCAACTGGCTGAATGGGAACACTCTGACTTGCAAATGACACAGGGCTGCTACAATTTAAAAGGCCGCGAAATTGAAGGGTGTTTGCAAAAGGTGCAGGATGATTGAGAAAAAAAGCTCCAAACTTCATGCATTTCTACACAACCGTCCTCTCACCTGAGGTGAAGCTGATGTGTGCAGGGAGTAGAAATATATGGCTGGGCTAGTCAATCACGATATGGACAGCATGCAGCACACAGCAGGGACAGTGAAAACAGTCTGCAGCAGCCCATAGGATGCAAATTGCTCATAAAAATCATGTCAAATCTTTCTAGACAGCAAACCCCTCACCAGAATTCAGCAGCGCCTGCAAGCCAGCTGAGAAGGCTGCACCGGGTAAGCTGGTTATGCTCATTTTTCTCCCCAGCTTGCTATTTTCCATGCCCATAGCTTTCAAGAGGTCTTCAGAGAAAACAGGGTGTGGATGCCAGAGCTCTCATCCCTACCCAGATACAGAAGAATCTCAGACACTTCCCAGTGAATCTTCTGTGTCATAAAAATAATAGGCTTGTAAATTAAATTGTCCTGAAGGCATTTGGCAGAATGCTAATAGGGAACCGGCTGGCAGGGAACTGTCCTTCCCAGCTTATTAGCGACAGAGATGAACTGGAATTAACTGTTTTCAAACACCTTCTAGGCAGGCAGAGGGACAAGGTCACGGGGACCTTTGGGAGCTCGGAGGGACATGGTTCCCCCTCCTCGTGACCACAGTGCTCCTCAGAGGAGCTGTGCTCCTGCTGCTCCATGCCAACCACTCAGCCAAGACCAACAGTAATTACGGAGGGATGGATGTGACTCCATAACATGCCGCAGGATTCATTTTGTGGTGACCTCTCCTCCCAGTTCCTGCCTATCTCTGTACCTCTATATCTCTAGATGTCCTGTTGGGCTGAAATTTCATGCTCTCAGTTTTCCACCAATGGAATGTTTTGAAAAGTTCTGCAAAAAAAATGTGTCCAGCAGGTTTTGGCCTTGTAACAGTGAACAAATAGGCAGGTTTTTTTGGTTTGTTGGGTTTTTTTGGTTTTGTTTTTTTTTTTTTTTCCTTCTCCAGAAGATTGCAGCCTTCTGTTGTGACAGATAATTCAAAAGCTTCTCTGTTTTGGGACTCTCAGTCTGCCATGCATTTAGCCTTCAAATGGGACAGGTGCCGCTGCCAAGTTTGAAGAAAATCATGTCATAAATAACACAGTTATGAACCTTTAAGCATGGGGCACTGAGCATGCTCTGCAGCGCGCTTTTCCCTGTTATGCTTCTTTTTGATTCTTATTGCAGTTCTTTTCATGGGTTAGCAGCTTAACAATAGGGCCATGAGGATAAGGGAGTTTCTAGACAGCTCTGTTTAACCAGAAGTGATAACAGTCCTTCCAGAGGAAGTTTCTTCAGTAGAATGGTCGAAAGGTTTGCCTGGCAATTCCCTAATACCGAGTTCCCATCATGCTGATGGATGAAGAGTAACTCAGGGTTTTGGTCAGGGCTGCACACGTAGTTCTTGTTACAGCTGAACCCAGGTGATGGCTCAGGAGCAACACAATTGACTTTGCTCTGTGCAACGTGGCTGTAGAGCGAATGCTCATGGTCTCTGGGCAGAGGAGTATCCTGGGAACTGCAGAGGGAGGCACTTAAATTTAGGAAAAGCCAGAGTCGAGTGTGTGCAGGAAACATACAGTATATTAAATAACTCCAGATACACTGCAATCAAAAAATTATGCGTGCAAACTGCTCCAGGCTTAGCAGGGTGTGGATAGTCTCTGAGCTCCCTCGAGGCAACTCACCAATATATCTTAGCATTGATCCTCTTCCTTTTAATTTTTGCAACTGAAATTTCCCCTTTACCAATGGTCTTCAATCTGTCCCCAGGTGAGGTCTGGGAACAATGATCCCCTTTGGGGCTGGACTGTGTCACCCACGGTCCTCACCAGGGCAGGGCTGGGCTTCCTTCTGCAGGAGGAGTTTCCACGAATGAAGAGTAGCCAAACCAGTGATTGCTAACCCTACGTGTTGTGTTCAGGAGCAGGGTACAGAGCCTGCTTCCATCTCTCCCCTGGGGCTTGGGCAGGACTCTGCTCCGAAGCACAGGAATGATGTCCCCTCCCTGCCCTGATGATCAGCAAAGGGTGAAACAAAGAGCTGCTGTTGAAGGCAGCTGCCATCTGGAAGGGAGATGTACCCTCCAACACGCTCGTGGGAACAGCTCGGAGCGTAGGATGCTGAAGCAATGTTTTGTTACCCAGCTGCCAGGCGGAGGGAGGGTCCGTGTGGCTCCTGGGTGCTCTGTGGAGATTAGGTTGAGTATGGTGCAGATTTATGATGCTCACAACGACGAGGCAAAGACACCGCCTGCTCCTTGGCCAGGCTAGGTACTTCCTGCATGAGCAAGCCATCCTCTGAATGATCTCCCCTCTCCACAGGTCCCTGGTGATGAGAGCCATACTTCTACCCGCTTCCCCACGTCCCACCTCTGACCAATCTGGAAACAGGTCCCGGAGTGGATTACAAGCCATACAGATGTGTTGCAACCAGTGGCCGTGCTGCCAAGCTGGGGCAGTCTGCCAAAAAATCCTAGCTACCAGGCTCCTCTTCCCTGTGTCTAAAACCTGGTGCCCCCAGTCCCCCACCATGTTCCCCAGCACATGGAGAGTGAAGAGACTGGAAAAGCCATCCCAAAGCATCCCCTGCCCAGCTCTGCATGGATGAGAATGAGGTTTTAGCTGAGCTGGGTGAAGATTTGGCTCCAGAGCTCCTCTTAATACCTGGGATCTGCGCTCTGGTCCACTGCCCGATGGAGCTGGTGTTACATCCACAGTCTTTGCTATTTGTCATTTGGTTCCCAGGATCATTTGTTTTACTGCAATTTCACAACACACGAGCAAACTCACCTGTAGAATTAGTACCTCCAGCACCAAGCTACTGTTTGTGTGTGGAAAGCTAGGTACATTAATATGGACACTGACATTGAGTGATAAGCTGTGAGGTGAATATTGAATTAGAAAAAGAAATCTGCTTTCATTGTGGTTGTGCAGGAAAAAGACGAGCAGCAGCAGCAGTCGTGAGCAGCCATGCCAACAGGTCAGCCTTCCCTGAGCACCCCAAGGTAACATCCCACCCCAAACCTCGCTGCCAGCCCCGGTGTCTGCTATCAATGAGACCCAAGCACTTCTCCAGGGTTAAGCACCGGCTGAAGTGCTGCAATGAGAGGGAACGTGCAGCAGGGAAGGAAGCTCAGATCCTGCAGTTACATCTCAGACACTATTGCACTTTTTGTGGACACTCACAGGCTCGTGTTTCTTGCGCCTCTGTTGTGTGCCAGGGCTGAGATAACTGATCCCACGACAAGGATGTTCTCTGCCAACCTTCAGTAACCTTAGGGAAGTGTAGAAAATCTTATCCAAAGAGACAGATAAGGGCTTAAAATTAAACTGCAACATAAAATTCTGCTGTGAGCTGTCACATCAGTGGTATTTTATCATGGCATCTTTCTGTCAAATATATTTCTATTGTTTAATATCAATCACATCAACGAATACAAGTTTTATATGTATGTATGCAAAATCTCAGATTCTGTTTCCATTTGCTTGGGCATTAGAAATTGCATTATGCACATTTACAGTAGCAGCCTTGTTTTGTGGGAGAAATATCAATAGTTTGATGTATTTTTATGTGGATCACTCTCTCAGTAAAAATATTTGTAAAACTTTATTCACATATCCTATCCACTTCAGTATGGCGCAGTCATAAACTAGCATGGAGGGTAAACTTGATGTGATCCTGCACTGGAAAGCACATGGATGCAAACAGCTCCTGCAGTGCAAACGTCCTTAGGTTGGGGAGAGGAGAGCAACAACAGTGGAGAAGGAGAAACGGTCAAAAAGGGAAGTGGGGACATTAAAAGAGCAGACCCAACTGGAGCAGGAATAAGGATAAAGAGCTACTCTAAGCCTTGCTCCATTACAGAAGGACCTCATCTTGTTCCTCCTCATACCTCCTGGAAGGACCAGCTCACCCAGCAGCTCTGTGGAAGGCTGGAGGAAGGTGGATCTGACTTGGATGGCAGGTTTCCATCCACACCCTGATTGCTTTGCCCAAGATGTGTGCGAGGAGGAAACCTGGCAGCAAAGCACTTGTGGGAGTTCGCATGGGATGGCTGCCCAGCAGCCTGCCTGCCACTTCCCCTTCAAGCAGGTTGTAGGGCTCAGTTTGGACCATCTCCTTGAGAAGGAATTTGTATGTTATATTTTCCTTGTCTGTTGCATTTTCCTGCTGCTTATATCTATCTAACCTGTATTTGCCCCGCTCTGCTCTGCCCTGGTGAGGCTGCATCTGGAATCCCATGTCCAGTTCTGGGCCCCTCAGTTCAAGGACAGGGAACTGCTGGAGAGGGTATAAAGATGATGAGGGGCCTGGAGCATGTCTCTGCTGAGGAAAGGCTGAGAGAGCTGGGGCTGTTCAGCTGGAGAAGAGCAGACTGAGAGGGGATCTCATCGATGCTGAGCAATAGCTAAAGGGTGGGTGGCAAGAAGATGGGCCAGACTCTTCTCAGTGATGCCTGGTGACAGAACAAGAGTTAACAGGCACAAACTAGAACATGGGAAATTCCATCTCAACATGAGGAAAAACTTCTTTCCTGTGAGGGTGGCAGAGCCCTGGAAGAGGCTGCCCAGAGAGGGTGTGGACTCTGTCTCTGGAGATACTCAAACCCGTCTGGATGCATTCCTGTCCAACCTGCTCCAGGTGACCCTGCTTTGGCAGGTGGGGTTGCATGAAATGATCTCTAGAGGTCACTTCCAACCCCAACCATTCAGTGATTCCGTGATTTTGTGATTCTGCATCCTCACCACTGCCAGCCAGAAAGGTGCAGTCCCATGAGGAACACCTTGGCTGCAGGAGAGCGGTTGATCTCAGCAGCCTGCCACTGAAGGATGAAGCCAACATGCACATCCAGTGAGTGACAAGCTCATTGCCAGGGCAGAGCACTGCCAAGGCCAGGTCAGCCAACAGATTGGCCCTGTGCATGCACGGCACTTCAGCATCCAGCTGCTCTGGGGGGGCAGGAGCTGTTGCCACTGCAGGAAGGTGATGGGCACAATGAATATGCCAAGCACTGAGCCAAGGCTTGGCTTACAGCTCCTACCATTGCGAGGCCAAAGTCCATCAGTGGCCCCCCACTGGCTTGAGACCTCTGTGGCAGCAAACAGTCTGGGACTGGTGTAGACCTTTCAAGTGTGCTGCCCAGACCAAGGGTCCTGGAGGCAGTGAGGAGCCGCGAAAATTTGGTCTACAATCCTCTAGTTTTAGGCAGTCATCAAAGAGCAACCTCAGTGCTCTGCAGGGTCTGGCTGGCCTTTGCACCCTTACCTGTGGCAGAAGTCTTTCCTTTGCTAGTGTGCAAGTAGAAGTTATTATACTTATTATTATTTATCACTTATTTATTATTTATTATTTTTACTCTTTGTTGGTTGGATTTCAGTGCCCTGGAATTGCACTTGGGTACTTGTTCTGTGGTCTCGGTGGAAGATAGACATCCAAACGCTCTGTGTGTCTCTCCTTGGTTCTCCCCCAAGGATGGCACAGGTTCCCCTAGGAGTGGATGATCTGTCAAGAGGGTGAATTCTGCTGAGTGCCCCAGAGGCTGCTGTATGTCAAACATGTCTCCTGAAAGAGCTGAGCTGTGCTCTGAGCTCCAGGAGGGGTAGGAGACAAAGACACGTTCAATCCCTGGGAGCTGCAGTTCATGCCTATTCATTAGCAGGGTTCTTAACAGAATAGTGATCATGTTTTTAGAATGATTAGTGAGACATGCAGATACATTTGTTAACTGCTTTTACAGTAATGCCAGGCAGAGCACAGGCCATATTAAATGTTCCCGGGCTGGTGTAAGGAGATGATAATTAAGCAATAATATGCAACCAGGGCTGTCAAAGGGTGAGAGCAGAGCAAAACAAGGCAGATGCTGCCAGGAGGCGAGTCTGGGAAAGGGAAAAGGTTTTTCACTCTTTATTTCATTGATTTGAGTAGGATGGTTAATGATGAGGCAAAACCAGGCCATGTGTTTTCACAATTATCAGCTCCACCTTACCTGCTGATCCATGTAAGAGAAACATGAAGACCATGAGGGAGGAAACTATGGGGGAATCCAGGAAAACTCCAGAGAAGGCAAAGCTCCTGCCTGGCCAGGAGTGTCTGCAGGTCTGGGAGCAGAGAAGGTTTTGTTGCACCCGGGCAGGGGAGGCGGCAGCACCGGGGATTTTCTTTAATGGGCACTGTTTGTCCTTGGGGTAGGTCTTAATACCGGGCTGCATCAAGCTGCATGTCGTTCACATAGGCCCAGCTGAGCACGTAGTTGGACTTCTTGTCTTACTGGATCAAGTCCATCCTTGGCACTACTTAACATCTTGCAAATTTTGCCTCAGGCAAACTTCTCTCTCCGGCCCTACCCTCCCTCCAGCTCTTTCTCTCCCTCAATCTCCACCTCCATCTCGATCTATCTCCATCTCCATCATCTCACCATCTCATTTCTCTGTGGTTCCAGGGGCTAGAGCTGGCCTTTGCAAAAATTCCTTCGTCTCACTCCATTTGATGAGAATTCCCTACTTGTTTTGAGATCTGCCATTTTCACCCAACACTCAGCATATTTACAGATGGGCTTTACCAGCAGTGGCTAGACCTGGTTTTAATCCAAAGCTGTAAAGCCTGATTGTGTCTGGCCACTTTATCCTATCAGCCACATGTGTGCTCTTCTCTGCAAATGAGAACAGATTTGTTGGGCAAGGGCTGCTTTCCATAAAACCATGTTGACCGGACTTGATAATATTCTTAGCCTTTAATTCTTTATTAATTCAATGCTGTTTCAGCTTTGCTGTTTCTCTGCCAAGGACTGATTCTCTCTGGAGAATGTTACCGTGCAAATTCAGCCTTGACACATTAATTTATACTAAGCAATCCTCTGTTTTTTTTCAGTCACCCAATGACATATTGAATTTGACCCTCTTTTCCCCTTTTTGTCAGCATCCAGGGGTATAACTGCTCTTATGTCATTGCTGGAGCATGTAACCAATGTTCCTTGTGAAGCCATCTCTATTGGATGATGGTCTTGATGCGCAGACTGTGGATATATGACTGAATCTCAGTTTCCTTTGTGGGTTATTAAAGGGGATTAGCAACACACTGTGTTCAACTTTTGATGCTGTCTAAAGCAGGTCTCCATGGTACAGCCATGAGAAGCTGCCACCCTCCTTGTCTTGCTCTTGAGTGCAGGCGTGTGCCCAGCTGGTCATGTGGGACATGACATTGCCCGCGCTTCTCTGGGTCCAGTTCCTTCCTCGCTTCCTAGCCTGCATCCCCTCCCAGAATCACTGTCCTTCAGAAATTGTACATAACCTCTTTCCAGATTCCCTATCTTCCTATCACCATGTCTTCTGTTATATCAGTGCAACGGGGATTTTTTCTTCCATTTTAATCTTCCTGGACATCTATGCTGTCCCTGCAGTCTCTCTCCATATTACAACTTTCACAACATTTTGTTTTACCTTTGGCAAGCCTGTCCTTGCAGGTACTTAGGAAGCCCAGATGAGACTCAGGGCCACCCAGACACTCCTGCTGGCAGTGCTGATCCTGGTGCTGAGCTGGGGCTACGCAATTGAAGATGATCCTCCTGGCACTGTAATTACATTGTGAAGACACTTGAAAGTTTCTGTTGTTAAATATTTAATGCTGTAAGAGGAATAAGACCCTGAATGTGAATTTTATGATGGATGTCTTGCTTGCCTGTGGATGTGTTGAGAGCCTCCACTCACCTTCCATGCACAGTGACCATGAATATTCATTCTGCTCCCTCCCGGGCTTGTCTCCTTTGTAAGTCTGCCAGAAACTACACACTGGGAGTTCAGATAAGCAAGGAGGCTAGTGGGGCATTTAGAGGATCAGGGGATGTGCTGAGAGTGACTGTCAGATGGGGATGATGCGATAGTAATTGAGAGCACCTCGTTTCAAGTGTGTCAGCACTGCCCAGCCTGTGTCCGCAGCGCAGGGACAGGATGGAGCCACTTCTGTCGTCCTCACCCACAACAGGGGGGACGGGGCTGTGCTGGGGGTGGCATGGGCTGAATGAGTGCAGGAGGGTACTTGGCTCCATGCTCAGCCCACACTGAAGCAAACAGCCTGTTTATAGTTGCTGCTTGGTCCTAGTGCAGCACCATCATGAACTGGTGTGGTGCTCACATGTCCTTTGGGTTTTGCAGTGAGGGGAGAGGTGCATACATTTACTGCAAGGTAGGGCAACCCCCTTTTCATCTCTTCTGGTGGGTTCCTTGGCAAAGCCCCAGGAGGACAGTGACTTTGTTCCACAGTGGCTCCAGAGACTATGATACCTGCATGGAAACCAAACCCCCGGGCTGTGTTTGCAGGCTTGGGACTGCAACCTGGGGTTGGTGTAAACAGCAACCACACTGTCTCAGGGTCCGGTGCTGGTTCAATATGATCTGGAGACCCCAGGGAAATGATACAGCTTTATTAATTTTATTTATGGTCCTGATTTTTGCCCTCTCTGCCATTACCCTCCTACCTTCAGCCTGGGAAGAACCTAAAGACCATTCTTGCTGCAAAGGAAACGAGAAGGAGCTTTGCAACCTGCCAGCCCATGAGAGTATGTCTCAGCAGCTGAGGACAGCAGGTTATTTCCAGGTCAGACTCTGTGGAAACTGGGCTCATCCTGCTCAACAAAGAGTAGAAATGAGGATGAGCCCCGATGGAAAGGACCTCGAACGAAACTGCCAAGCACTCACACTCATTACGTGTCCCCACGTGCTACAGTGAAGTGGAGAGGGGTCATTCCCAACTTTGAAAGCTGGGATTGATGCCCATTCTTTAAAAGAGCTGCTGCTGCTGTTGGCAGCTCCCTGTGGGAGAGCACCAGGAGGGCAGGCATCCACTGCTTCCTCTGCCATCAGTGGAGAGAAAGAGAAATATTTTTGAAATAAAAAATTCTGTACACAGTAGGAATTTCCTGGTTCTCTGATCATTGAGATAAAAAATCACCAGAAAACTTTAAGAAACCATGTTTCTCCACTCAGCTTGTGATTTTCTTGAGTTTTCTCCTTTGCTGCGGCAGCATTTCAAGGAAAGTGTATGTTTCCTACCTCCAGTTATTTTTCTTCCAAAATCTTAGTTTTTTCACTGAGAATAGGTTTTGATAGCTAAATGTGAATCACCCTTAGTTTATCACAGCCACCAGCCTGTCCTAGCTGGGATGCCAGCTTTGACAGCAAACCTTGGCTGATACAGCCATCAGCGCTCCACAAGTGTGTGTGCAGGTGAATGCATAGATGGGGTAGAGGAGACATACCATGCAGCACAGCACAGCTATGCTGATTTCTAAGCAGTCTTGCCCTTCGCTGTTCTTCAGCAATGCATCGAATCCCCCAATGCTCTCACAGATGCTCCCCCTGCACTGACACCCAGACGCAGGCACCTGGGAGCTAAAGGGTGGCTGGTTGGTCCTCTGGGTCAGCACTTGCATGGATAATGCATGGATTATGAGGGTGGTGAGACACTGGAACAGGTTGCCCAGGGAAGTTGTAGATGCCCCATCCCTGGAAGTGTTCAAGGCCAGGCTGGATGGGGCTTTGAGCAACCTGGTCTGGTGGGAGGTGTCCCTGCTCATGGCAGGGGGGTTGGAACTCAATGATCTTTGAGGTCCCTTCCAACACTAACCATTCTATGATTCTATGATTCTATAAAGGAACAGAAAAGGAAATAGAAGGGTTTATCTTCCTCCTGGCCCAGCAGGTGTCTGGAAACCCTGCTGTCACACCATCTGTCATCTCCTTGGGAGGCTGGCTCTGCAGCACGCTGGGCTGTGCTTTGGTCTGGCAGCAGCTGGAGGAAGCGCTGTGCCTTCAGGGTCCCCCTCCTCCCTTCCTCCTGCTGCTTTGGCTTTAGAAATACCCCCAAGGTGGCTGTGTCACCTCCGGCATCCTGTGGTCACCGAACAGCCCGATACCCCTCCTGCAGCCTCTGCAGGCGGGGGGGGCTCCCAAGTCCCACCACCAAAATGCAGCAGTGGTTTCCTCCAGCGCGGCCCCAGGGGGAGGCAGCTTTCCTCCAGGCTGCTGGCTCTCTCTGCACCAGCTCTCCAGACCCTGGCACCCCCAGGCTTGGCTTACATCCCAGAAAACATGCTGCCTTGAAAAAGGGTTGGGACCTGTCTCCTGCCCTTTGACCAGAGCCCTTCTTGACGGTGTGCAACATCAGAACAGAGCAGTCAGAAGAGGATAAGCACCTTATCATGCTGACAGAGACTTCCCAACGTGATGGATGGACATAAAGAGCACCTCTTACCCAAACAGGACAGAGGAATGAAGGTTTCTGAGCACAGAGAACCTCAAAGTCAGTAAGCAAAGGTCAGGTGACCTTACAGGATGCAGCGTGGCTGTGACAGGCAGTGGGAATCGTGTAAATAGCATTTACTTTCCTGCTCCTCAGCAGCCCCAGACCTGCCCAGGCTGGGGAACACCTGTGCTGCTGCTGCTGCAGCTATTTGCACCCACTGCAAACCAGTGTGTGGAGCTGCCCAAAGAGTGGAGAGCTTTGGGAGCCCACTGGGGTGCGTTTAGGGGCTGCTCCCCCAGCAGCAGAGCTCCTGCTCTGAGCGGGGTGGGATTTCCCATGAGGGTGCACATCTGTGGCATCCGCCATCCCCTGCAGTTCCTGGGCCCTGGTGAGCATGTCTGCAGGAGCTGGCAGGGTGTCTTCACATGGCGTGAGGGCAGTGAGGAGGAGTTCTGAGGCCACATCCATGGCTCCTCTCCAGGAGGTCCAACCACCCCCTTGCTTTCCCAGTGGTAGATGTCATGCACAGAGAGATGGGAATCGCCCTGGAGGGTCTGATCTCAGGAGAGCTGGGGGAACCTGCAGGCTTGTGGGCAGCTTTGGGCAGACAGAGCTGTCTTGTGCGTTGTGTGAGCCCTGGATGGTGTTGTCAGATGACTCCGTCTGAGGGCGAATGCAGGAGAGATTACACTCTGACTCAAGGTTAGTTTTGATTTATTATTCCCAGGAACCTTTAGCACAGCAAAAGCTTTTTGAGTTCCCTGCAACAAGCGCTCTTTGTTTTACTGCCTTTATAAATCACCTCAGTGTGCTGAAATATAAGAATAGGAAATGTTAGTCTAGAATAAACAATCGCTAACCGGTGAGACAAAATAATCAATATTCATAAGATAAAGTACTGGTGTAAAATGAGCAATGATAATAATGAGGTTGAGAAACAAATCAGGAGTGAGGCTCCCAAACCCTTAGTGCCAAAACAAATGGTGCCTAACGAGTATGTTGCTCTGGATTGCTCCAAAGACCACGGTCAATGACCCTGGAGCAGCTAGAGATTCAGGAAAGCACCTTGGGTCAATCTGATCTACGTTAGATGTGCAGAAGAATGAACCTGAACTGCACTCATCTCATAGGGTTGGGATTGTGCAGAAGAGCTCAAAGACATGAGATGGATTAGGAGTAAGTCTGGGAAAACATGCCCAGTGAAACAGCATGGGCAGGGTGAGCCTGATGGCTAGTCCAGTGTCATCTGAGGTGAGAGAGAGCAAAGGAGAGGGGCTACAAAGTTTTGCAGCAGTATAGAATCATAGAATAATAGAATTGTCTAGGTTGGAAGGGACCTTTCAGATCATAAAGTCCAACCATCAACCTAATGCTCATAAACCTCATCACTAAACCATATCGCTAAGCACTACATGAGTAACTCCAGTGCTAGGTGGGAAGAAGATGGTGATGTTGTTAGCACCTCTGTGCCACTGTCACTCAGCTCTGTGGACAGTGGGAGTAGGGTAGTCCATCTGCACGTCCTGGGGCAAGTTGCATGGCCATGAGCCCTACTACCTCTGATGGGCCCTGCTTCTGGAACCCACCTAGAACTGAGGCACCATCTTGCACTATGGGAATTAACCTTCTGTGGAGCCTGGGGCTGGCTCTGGGCACCACAGGGCAGCAAGACACTGGTGAACAGGGGACATCAGGCAAGAGGTTGGGCCAGGAGAATTTCTCTGCACAAGGGCTGCCTGGAGTAATACCACGGCTGTCAACCAGTGAGTTGGCTGGGAATCAGGCTTGGCTATATTTGGGCAAGCAGCCTGCAAAGAACAGCAGGTTGAGGGCTGGGCGTTTATTTCTGCACCGATTTATGTCTGGAGCCAGAAAGTGTAGACTCGCAGGAGGGGTACAGGGGCAGCAGCCTCTTTGACTTGAATATTTTTGGGTGGAGGACTTGGAGGACTCCCTGTGGGAATGTCCTATCTCAGGGGATGGCGCAGTGCAGTGGTGTAGCAGCTTGTACATCAGGTACATTGGCCATGTTAGGACAGCTCTGATAACATCACAAAGGTTGCTTCTAAAGCATAGAGATGGTGGGAACCTCCCTGTGGGAGTACATTTCCTCTTTACTCACTTGCAGAAGCGTTGCCCAATCCCACTGACACCAGGAGGCACACCACACAGCCCACCACGCTTGGTGTTTGGTGACCATTTCCTTCTAAGTGTAAGAGAGCAAGATGAAAAGTGCTGCTGAAGGAATATCAGGTCTAAGGAAAAGCAGGTTTCAGGGAAAGGCAGTTTTCAGGTTCCTCTGAGATGTCTGGCTTTTCAGGACACCAAAGGGCAACATGGCTGGCAACACTTGAAGTGATATTAGGTGACAAGCTCTGTCTCACGCTGCCTGTGGGGACCCTAGATGGAGGGTGAAGTTCATATCACCTAAGGCTACACTCACTGACCTTGTCACTAGGGCTTCCCAGAGACACCAGGGTGGTCAGTGGGGTCAGGGGTGCAAGAAATCCCACCTTATGTAGACATTGAAAGAATGTTAGCTGAGTCAAGCCCCAAAAGAGCCTCTGCCTCTCTTCATGCCTCTCATCCTGCACACCCAGCCACCCTCCCACAGTGGTCTGCAGTGCCCAGCCCCACGCATCGCTTGTGTAGCTGGAGGCACATCCAAGATCTTGTTGTGTGTGACACCAAGGGATTGGCCATCCCCTCTGGAGGGATGCGGATCTGTGGAGGCAGCTGGAGGTGCAGGTATATTGCTGTATCTGCAGTCTGGCAGCAGGGCTGGAAGGGAAGCAGTGACCTGAGATCAGGGGCCAGGTGGGGGAGAGGAGAGAGGGGAGAGCGGGGTGATTGTGACCAGGGAGCCATGCAGAGAGTGGAGAAGGACAGAGGCCAAGAGAAATGGGCAGAGATGTGGAAGAGAGCAGCTGAGCTCCACAAACAAACATATATAACTGACAAGACCTGTGACAGATAAATCACTAGAAACCTCCAAGCAAGCACACATGGAGATGTCTATAAACAACCTAACCCAGCAAACTCTTTTGAGGAAAAACTCAAAAACTTTGATCATTGTTGCCATGGTGATGCAACTTGGAATAAGTGTGGCAGAGTATTTTTTATTATCAGCCTTTGTCATAAACAAATAACCTGCTGTAGACTTAGAAAAAAGGGATAGAGCTGGGCTCAGACCATCTAATCATCAGACCCAGAGGCTGCAACTAATAAATCAAAGAAACAGGAAGATTGTAAATTCCACCAGAGGTCACTTGGTTAAACAAAGTGCAGGCATGGGAGACAGCTGGAGTGGGTGGGGAGTGAATTAACGGCAAGGTCTGGTCACTGTCAGTTAGCATTCAGATTCTGGTTTATGGTGACAGGCACCTCATCTCCTGAAGCCTTCTAAGAACTACAGCCTGCATACTAAGCCCATTCCAATGCTTGATAACCCTTTCAGTGAAGAAATTTTTCCTAATATCCATCTTAAACCTCCCCTGGCACAACTTGAGGCCGTTTCCTCCTGTCCCATCGCCTGTTCCTTGGGAGAAGAGACCGACCCCCCCCGGCTACATCCTCCTTTCAGGGGGTTGGAGAGAGCGAGAAGGTCTCCCCTCAGCCTCCTTTTCTCCAGGTTGAACACCCCCAGCATCATCAGCATCACGCAGGTGGTGACTACGTAAAACAGGTTGACACCGAATTTCCAATGCAAAGCACCTACTCTGACCCATTTTCTTCTTTAATTCAAAATGTCCCTGACTTCGAAAATCTTCAGAGCCATGGTGCTTCCATCTTGCTGAAGCTCAGAGCATCATATCAGCTCAGGTTTATCCAGGGAAAGCCTGAACTTCTGTCAGCCTAATTAGCGGTTGTGAACGCAGCATTGCTCTGTCTGACTCTCCCTGGTAGATCAGGCTGCTTGCACTGGATGATGCTCACAGACCCTTTCCTCCTGCTTTGCCCTGATGCTCCCAGCATTGCTCTGCTTCCATGGGTCAAACCGCATCCCATTCCTGTTGTTCAGCCATAGCCTGACATTTAATCCTGCCAGAGAAACTCCTGCTCCTCCCAGCCCAGGTTTGCTTCACTGCCACCCCCAGTCTGAGCAGTTCCCTCATCTCTTTCATGCATCTTTGGAGAAGAGTGAAATCTGGTGTGGTGACTTCTGAGAGTGAAACAAAGTCCCTCTCTGTACATCACTTCACACCCAACGTTTCCAGCTTCTGCTCGTTCACCTCTTAAGGACTTTATCTGTTCTGCTTTCCCTGGGGTTATACAGCATGGCATGGATTTGTCTAAAGCTTGGGCTGCTAATGAACATCTCGCAGAACCTTTCTGTGTGCAGAAGGCCATGTAAATCCACATCCACGTGCATTAATGTTGTAAACTCAGAAAGCAGGAAAACAGACACGTGAACTCTTCTAGGGATAGTGGAACCACTTCATGGCTCAGTGTCACCCAGTTGCTCTCCTGTGTACAGGATTTAAGCACCCTGCTCTTTGCGGAGGGCAAGAGGGGACAGGAGAGGTTATGTTTCAGGTTTGGATTAAGCCAACATCATGGAGAAGTGGCTATAGACAAGGCATTGTATGAACAGCAGAATTCACTTTTTCAGTTTGAGCTTAGAGTTAATTTTAAAAGTAACTAACACTGCGAGTTAGTGTTATAGAAACTTGGTCTGAGTGGTGCTTTGAAACTCCTGTGTTTGAGTTTCTCAGCTCTAGGCCTTGGGCAAGTATGGAAAGAGTAGGAAGCGTGCCCTACTTGAGGAAACACTTTTCCTGCACAGGGAATCTGGTCTGAAAACCCCCAGAAACGTGCACCTGCTCAGCAAAGCGACTCTCAGACCCGCTCCTTATAATAGGGTAGCGCTTCGATCCACAGCCCAGTTGTTTCAGCTACAGGACAAATCCCCAACAGAGACAAAGTGCTTTACTGAAGAGGCTATTCTCTAATAAATGATACAAACACACAGCACACGGCCACCACCTTCATAGGGATGACCGAGGGAACCACAAGTGAGGTCCCGGGGCTGCCATTACTGACGTACAGAACAAGGGCATGAAAGCTGCCATTTCTATGACTCTGTGACTGAAGCAGAAACCTCTGGTGATCAGGACACCCTTGTAGGATACAGGCAGGTGCCAATGCTTTGAGGAGCCTGAACCCCCGTTGCTGTGAGCAGGTTCTATGTGCTGGGCCACCCTGCTCAGAGGTGATGGGAAACAGCGTGGGCATCACCAGAGCAAACCATGATGGCCTTGGACACCTCTCTTGATGCATCTCCCGATGCTTGTGGAATGTGGCCATGCACACAGATGTGTCCCTGGCACCTCCTGCAATGGTGGTAGCAACTGCTTGGACAGTTCCTATATCAAATAAATCCTCCCTTCCTTGGACAAAAAGCCTTACACAGATGAAATTGCACCCATCCATTGTACAGTGGAGGACTAAAACGGCTGCTGCATAGAGTAAATTTTCTTCAGTGTCCAAGCAAAGCACCTAACTTCTACTGCTGCCTTCCAAAACTGCTTCCCCGTTACAGCTGCTTGGAAGTCTATACATCCTTTTGATATTCCCCATTATAGGAATGATTCTCTGCTGCTAGCAATGATCCTCGATGAGAAATGCAGCTTGTATCCCTGTTTTCCAGGTTGTCTACACTTTTTCTAACCTCTAAGGCACTATATAACTGCCCCTCTTGGGAGTGTGCACCTGTTTTTGTAAAGATAAGTTAGCAGTAGCATATGAAATTACTGTAATGATACCATCTGACTCTTCCCCTACAGGAATCTTGCTGATTATTGGAAGGGGGTTTAGTGGCGAGGAGAAGGGAAAGCATTTCCCAAGTGCAGCTGGAAAGAGATCTCAGCACCTGCAGAGCAGGAGGGGAGGATGTGGGTCTGGACTGTGCACCAGCATCTGCTCACCCACATCCCTGCTTCTCAGCAAGGGCTCACCCTCAGCACGAGTTCTGGGTCGTAATTCATAATCCCAAACTGGGAGCAGCCAGTCCCCACAAAATACTTTGCTGACCAAGTTTGCTCAGTTTCTGCATCAGATCATTTCAGTCATCTGATCAGAGAGCCTGCTGCCCTCTGCAAACAGATTCTAAAATTGCCCTATTTCAGGAGGAGCCATCTACACCAAAGTCACCCAGCGTTCATCCTCCTTTTTGCTTGTAGCCATCACTCAGCCATTTGGGTGGGATGCAGGAACAAAACCCTGTGAGTTAAGTGATAAAGTGTACACCCTGACTCCCACTGTGGAAAGTGGCTGGCTACCAGCTGAACTCTTCAAGGCACTTTGAATCTCTGAATGACTCATAAAAATTGGTAAAAAAATCCTTTTAGGAAATGACCCAGTTGAAGAAATCAGAATCCGCTCACTAATGATTTGCTAACCAAAGAATGAGTCCACAGAGCCTGTTTCTCATGGCCTGACTCATCCTCAGTAGTATCCTTTTTCTTTTTTTCTTCTCCTTTGAGCAGTTACAAATTTTTTTTTTTTTTGGAATTGCTAGAGTATTTTATAGATATTACTCACCAGCTCAGCATGATTAAATGCAACCTATAATATATATAAAGGGGGCAAAATTTAAAAAAAAAGTCAGATTGGCTCAGGAGCTAAATTTCCCAGGAGTCCTGTGTTGCAGATGCTGAGGACTGCAACATGTAATTTTCAGGCTCTGTGCCCCCTAGGATTATTTCTGCTCAGCTTCCAGGGCTGTCCAGGCAATGCAGGGGGCTTTGCTTGTGCTGCCCAGCCCCTCTTCAAGCGTAGGTAGCTTTTGCCAGTTGCAGGGAGGAGTCTTTTTTTAAACCTTTTTTAACCTAGAAATCTCTTTTAAGGTTAAATCTTTAAACTCAGGTAACTTCAGTGGATAGACTCAGCCTTTACCTGTCTCCTGTCTCCATGGATGAGAAAGGGACTTCAGGCACTTGACGCAGGACTGCTTTGCCCCAGGATAAGCTCCTCCAACTCAGGTGTGGCAATACCTATTTAAAGGCTGAAGTTAGTCTCATGGGATCTAGTTTTTCCTTCTGAAACCAGGGAAGGAGTCAGAAATTATCTCCAGGAAGAGAAGGCGACCAGGGAGGGATGAACCTCTGTCACACTCTCAGAAGAGCCTCTTGGAGCTGAATGTCATGCTGTACAGTGGATCAAAGCCAATGAATTTGAGCCAGAGCTCAGAGAATGGGAAAAACACAGCTCTGCTGAACTGCTTATCCATGAGCAGAACCAGCTTAAGGCTTCCTGAAGGATCAGCAGCTTTGGATTTTTGCCCCTACATGTGCCAGGAGAAACTATAAGAGCACAAGTGTGATGGAGGCAGGGAGAGCCCTTGGAAACCTGCTTGTTCCTCTGGCTGCTTTGGGGAGCATCCACCTGACCCTCCATCACAAACACTTCTCTCAGGGAGAAGTGTTTGCATCCAGCCTGCTTTGTTCCAGGCAAAACCACCCTTTTTGGCCAAAGCAGCTCTTTACCTGGTTTGTGCTTGTAGCTGGTTCTGCCTCCGAGAGGTTTCTGAGCAACATGTGGTACCGAAGGCAAAGCAAATCAAGGAAACACCTGAGTTGGGAAAGCATTTCTAATCTCCTTTAGGGCTGAAACTCAGGGAACTTGAGCAGCCACCAGGGAAAGCTTAAGCAGAGCTTGTCCCTGTCCCTGCAAGCAGTGAGTGTTTGCAAGGAAGAGGTTAGTCAGCAGCTCCCCTTCTGTACAGCAATAGTAATCTTGGTTTTTAATAGCTCTCTGTTAGCTCAGGGAGAAGGAGCAGCTGACCATGAAACAGCAGCAAGGACATCTGAAGAGGTCTAAAAATGTAACATGTGAATGATATGTTTTTAAATAGAGTACACAAAGGGAAAGAGAGAACTTGGGATAAATCCAAAGCTGAAAATCCAGTTTGGGGGAGTGAGCGGATGCCAGGTAAAGACCAAATTATCACTTAGCTCAAGTGAAAGGGATGGGTTGAGCTGTCAGACCTAGACCCATTCCTGGGAAAAGTTTTAAAAATTTCCAAATAAAGGACACTTTGGGTTGGAAAGGCACACAATACTCTGTACCCACTAGGGTTTCAGCTATCAGGATGTGCTGGGCTCTCAGTTGACCAGCTGGGTCAAATCCCAAAGCATTACAAAGAAAATGAAAAATCTTCACCAAAGATGATATTCCATCTAGTACCTCTCACCTCTCAGTACATCAGCTATCACAGCAAAGAAAGGAATGAGCCTAGCCTGACATGATTTGTTTTTCAGAAATCCATTCCTGGCATTTTTTTATTACCTTACCTTTTGGGTGGTCATAATCTAATTGTTTAATATTGTTTTGCTGAAAAATCTCCAGGCTTTGGAGTCAAACTTTCATTTGGAGCTGGCCTATAATTTCCACCTCCCCCCTCCTTTCTTCCTCTTCTAAACAACCGATATTCTACACCTGTTTCAGCCTCTTCTTACCCTCCCATATTCTTATGGATCCCTGAAAGTATGCCAAACAGTTCATAGACATCTTCAGCTGAATCCTCAAGTACTCCAGGGGGATGTCTCCAGGTGCTGTGTATCTGCTGTTCTCGTTCAGTCATCTTTAACTCATCCTTTCTCACACCTGGCCTGTCTAACGTCTTTGTAAAACTCATTGCCTTACACAGCTTGCTGCAATTATTTCTTTATTCTGAGCATCGAAGAATACACTGAATGCTTCAGCTTCATCTGTGTCATCTGTTATTTGCTGTCATGGTCCCATAGGGCTCGGCTTCCCTTTGTCATCGTCTTACTTTGAAGGTATTTCTGGAGCCTTTTCTTGTGCCCTGTCTGCTCCTCGCCAACCCGGTGTGTGCTGGGAGGGCTGTTTCTATTCCGGTGTGATTGTGCTGCCACTCTACACGCTCTGTGCTCACGTGTCCTCACTCCCATTTACTGTGCAATTCTTTATTTTTAAGCCCTGAAGAGCTCGCGATGCAACAGTAATGGCTCCTATTATTCTTCCTTTTGCTCTGCATCAGTATCATTTGCTGCTAAAAGTGAAAGGGAAACATTTTCCACTGTGAGCGAGGGAGGAAGATTTGGGGAGACATCAATCCCATAAGCACACCCCGAGGGGTCCCTGGATGCTGGGGGGCTCAGTATGAGATAGCCCCCAGTGAGGGGGTGTGTGGTTCTGGTGGGGGGAGCTGGCAAAATCCGAGCTGCATGGTGGGCTCCTCTCTGATCTGCACTCCCTTCCATCCCTTTTGTTTTGATAATCTCACCTCTTGACCGTGGCCATCTGGGAACAGATTTCCTGCCAGGCTAATTAACTCTTATGGCACTATTCTCTTTTTCCGCGTCATTTTTTGCCGTGTTTCAGCGTGGTACAGATGCCGGTGGGAAGCACTGTTAAGGTGAGACACACCATGCTAATAGGAGACGAGACCTCTGATGGCAGTGAACCAGCGGTGATGGTCTGGTGGCCCTGTCTTTGTGTCAGTCTCGCAGAGATCAGGCATCTGCAGTCTCAAAGGAAACACAGGTTCATCCTGCCTGAATGGGGGGTGAGCAGAGGAGCAGCTCCTTGTGCCATGACTCAGGGCATCAGTACAGCAGAATTTTATTGTATGCTTAGCGGGGGTACTTCAGTACACACCAAAACTTCTTTGGAAGACGCCGGGATTGGGATCCCTAAAGTGATATAGAAAAAACATGTTTAAAGCTGTATGTGAAGGTCGTTTAACATTGCGAGATCCAAGAGAAGGGCTGGAGCCATTTTGTGCCAGCTTCAAAGAAACACAGATATCAAGGAAGCATTAGAAATCTTGTTTCGTGCCAAAATACAGCTTAATAAAGGAATAGGAGATAACAACAGGAGACCTGGGTAACTGCTGTCCAGGTGCACATCAATGTCTGTTAAAAGTTGATGTGTCCTTTGAGGGGGTTACAGCTGAGCCGGAGAGGTCGGAGGTGGAGCCAGAGATACAAATCCTGTAAAACAGGAACATAAATACTTAAAATCTTTTCTACCTTAAGAAGGGACTTCTGGGAGTCTTCAGCTGAGTTTTCCTGAGTTGGACTCAGGTCAGGCTTGGCACAGGAATGCTCTGAAATCATTCGGCTGCTTTGTGTCCTTGGACAGAAGTAGACATTTTTCTTCGGCCAAATTTGAATCCAAAACCTGCTTGGCCAGGAACCTTTAATAGCTGGCAACCTTTCAGCTGATCTGCCATAATAGACACACAGGAAATAGGTGCTGTTTTTCAGTAGCTCAAAATACGATACAAAGTGGCTTTTTGCTCACCTTGGTAAAGCCACTGTGAAGGTCACCAGGTTAATTTCTGACTTGCAGTAGTGTAAATGTTGATAATCCAGCTCTCAGTGGGACAATTCAAATTTTATTCTAGTCCCCTGATGCTACCCAGCTCATGCTCTGAGACCCCAGTGATGTTTTTAGTGCACTCCTGCCTGGCTAATTTGTGAAAACAGAAGAGACGCCTAAAGAACAGCATCCTTAATTCCTTTTGAGGCAGCTTCTTTGTCCTGAAACAGCCCGAATGAATGACTGTGAAGAAACTGTGATATAATTTCAGTGCATCAAACTGTGACCCAGGACGTGGATTAGGTTCTTAAATGATGAAATCCTGTTTTTGATCTAGAGCTGGAAACCAGGGCTTGAACTTCCTAAACTACAACCCATGGCCATTGCCCCCTTGCTTTCTGTTATACTGGCTGCTACTACTGAGAAGGGTTTGGATGGGTGACCTTCATGACTTCCCTTCCAGTAGCTCCAGGTTGCTCCTCTATCTGCACTGATCCACCTTTTCATTGGTCTAGACAAGCCTGGCTCCTTCATCCTCTCTCTGCAGGACGTGTGCCTCTGACCATCATGGTAGCCCCTGCTGGACCTTCTCAGTTTTCTCCAGATTCCTCTAGAACTCAGGATCATGACCTGGTTTGCCAGGCACAGACCTCTCGGTGCTGCATAGGTGATGATGGCTTCCCTCAAACTGCTGGCCATGTTTCTCATGATGCACACCACCTGAGGTTCACATTTTTTGCAATGAGAGCTCACTGTTACCCTAATTTTCATCTTGGTGTCCCATGTAACCCCTAGGTCATTTCCAGAATTGGTGGACTTGATTTTGATGGAAAATGAATAGATAAGTTGAACCTGATATGAAGGTTCTCCCTTCAAGGTTGGCTTTTGTAAATTATATATTATAAATATTATGTATAGCCTGTACAGCTCAGTGTCAGGACACACACGTGGAGGAAGTTTGGTTTGGATTCAGGCTTAGCTAATGAATGAAAACAAGGGACATGCCCCCACGCTCCATAGGGTGTCTCTGTTCAGCTGTCGTTCTTTCCAGCATTTCCTGGGCTCTTGGCTCTTCTGGCTTGCGTTGGCTTGGGTGCCTGGAGGCCGGCTGTCAGTCTGGATCCCACGCTGCCAGCCCACCATGAGTCACGCTGACCCAAACATCCATTTGGCCCATTATCACTTTTCTCTATTCCCATCAGACTGGTATTTTCATTTCTGAAAAAAACCCCTGTAATTTCTGACAGCATAATCATTAAATCCAGTTTGGAAATCAGAAAACAAAGAACAAATCACAAAAGAACAATACCCGGAGTTGTCCCTGCTGCATTACAGAGAACATGCAGCCCAGAGCCCAGCCGGGGAGGCAAATGCTCCGGGATGCATGAATCTGCTGAAGGCTCCACCTGATTTCTCTTCTGCGTTACCTTTTCTCCTGCAGGTCTACAGCAACCCCAGGCTACCTGAATATGAATATGAGTGTGACTGTGGCAAAAATTTTCACTACAATATTGGTGTCCCAGCTGCTCCTCCATGTTCCACTTTACTTCATGTGGGAAGAGGACCCCGTATGTCTCTGCAGCACAGTGAAGTGGACATTCTTGCTCTCTCCTCTTCCATCCAGCTGGTGGGGGTCTCACTACAACCTTTCCCCCTGTCTTGCATCTGCTGTGTGGGCCATAGCGTGGGCAGGACACTGTGGTTGTGGTGTCTTGGCCCCTGCACCAGTGCTGAGCATGGTACTCTGAAGTCCTTTGTCACACTGATTTTCCTGCCCTTTGATTTTGTGCAAAGCCTGGGCTCAAGGTGAGCAGCAACATAGTGGTCAGAGGGACATTTGTGAAGACTGCAAGCACTGGAGTCCTGAACACACTCTGGTCTGATGGTCCAACGGCTAATTATTCTCTCTAACAAAATGTTGCAGTTAGCCTGATCTGATTTCACAATTCAACCACAGAGTCTTATGTATGCACACCTTCAAAATTGAAGAGCCCTCTGCTTTCAGAAGTACTTTGACCTTTCATCTGATGCACTCAGTAGGCTGAGCCGCTCTAGTTTTAGTTTTCCAGCACTTAAAAATTATAAGCTGAGCTTTCCTATGGACCCTTGCATTTTTTTATCAGCCTTTTGAAAGCATGGGGTGTGGAGCTTTCCTTTTGCCCCACCAGACGCTGGTTGCAACACCTGTAAGATTGCCCTTGCTGGTGTGTCCAGGCTGTCCCTGCTGCTCAGCACATGGGAGCTCTCTGGAGCATCCCTGGAGCACCTGTTAGAGTGCAGAGCAGGGATCCTTGAGGCATCTAGACCTTCCAGTGCTGGAAGATCTTCTAGAAGATGACCTGCAATCAGAGTGCACCTGTCTGGAAAATCTGGAGTCCCGAGTACACACCCCACAAGCTCACACTCAGAGCATTGGGACCCCTCACATATATCAAGCATGGACAAACAATCACCAGCAGTATTCTCATTTCTAATGGTGTTGCTGCAGCACCCTCAGACCACGGCAGGGTCCAGGTATCTCCAACACACCTGGGTCACCATGACGCATGTCCATAAAGCCACTGTGGGAGGAAGGGCAAAGAAAGGATGTCAGCCCACCTCTGGTGAAGATCCCTATGTTATGAAACATGGGTGAAGGGAAATGGTGGAGATTTGAGGCATCCAGCAGTTTTTTGAGCAAAACGAGTGCTCTATCTTCTTGGCACAATGAGAAGTCAGACTACTAACAATTGCTTTAAGCAATGCTATTAATGAGTACTCGGACAACAGCCAATTACACAAGTGAGCAATGGGTTGATTATCCTGACTAAAAGCACTTACTTGATGTCTGGCATTCCTAGGTGGCTGGGTTAATGTGTTCGTGAAATACAGCTTCTCCTCCTAAGCAAAGGTTGCAGATTTCTCCTGCCTGCAGAGTGCTCTCTGTCCTGTACGGTACAACTCTGCTGTGCAATTCTCCCAACAAGAAGTGTTACAGCCATGCCCTGATTCTCCATCCCACCTCACCCTTCATCCAGGATGCCAGCAGACAACTGTCAAGGTTGCGACATCTTAGCATGTTTGAGCAGATCAGCTGAGTCACCTGAAAGTGGCACCTGCCCAACTACAAACTCTTTGATAAGCATCTTACAGTCTTCACTGGTGCTGTGCTAAGGCAAGAACTGAAGTATGGTTCAAGTGGTGTCATTGATGACAGAATGCATAGTGTCCCCTGGAGCAGGAGTGAAGGAACCCTACTCGTGGGGATGGACAGTCCATGTGTTCTGGCAATGTGGTTTGCACAGGGCTCTGCCATTTCTGCAACCAGCTGAGATGATGCCTAAGACATGATAGATGCTAGGAGGGCTAACAGTTCCTATGACAATGAGTAAGAGTGTACCTGTGTGACCCGTCCTCTCTCCTAAATCGGCAGCATTAACAGAGAATCAATTGTCCAACCAACCACCTGGAACCAAGAACCTCAAATCTGAGTTCTCTGTTGTGAGATCTGAGGTGTGTGATGGAAACGCCTCATGAATGAAACCTGGAAGAGTCTACAAACAGTTGTGCATGTGATTGCCATGCAATAAAGCTACAAAGGAAGTCAATGGGAGGCTTCAGAGCAAGGTGGTCCTGGTGCTTGTCTTTCTGGTTTCTCAGGTCTGGGATACTGGCTTGTGTGCTCATGGGACTCCTGACTTTTTCTTTTCCTGTTGACCCTGACCTGAGGTCAGTAGCTTTTGATTAGGGAGATGTTTTGTCAAAGCAGGACTCAGAGCTCTCTGTAGCCTCTGCTCCAACGGCATCACTACCTACACTGGGGGCAGAAGAGCAGAGCCAGCATCCAGCACATCGTCAGCATTTGCTCTCATTACTGCCTAGTCCGGATGAGTGATGACAGTGAGGGTGAGGATGGTACCTCCTGTGCCTTCACATTGGTGAACAAGGGGAATAAAACCTGTATCTGGGAACACCCCTTGTGAGTGGCCCTCCCAGAGAACTGGAGCTGGCTCAGCATGCAGTAAAGCCTCCTGAATTACTGTGAAATAAGAGAAGGATGGTTGAATTTCAGGGTTTCAGTTTAAGCAGGTGACCAGGATGAGAGAACCAGGACAGGTCAGTGTTTGATTAAGGAGCAGTATTTATCTATTTAACCATGGTCACCTGCCATGTGCCACCACACAGCAAACAACTAATGCCAAAAAATACCTAGTACATAGTTGGAGGTGAGGGCTGGGAGGTGATGGAAGACAGTTTGTAGGCCATAACCCAATTGCAGAAATGTGCTGAATAACCACATCAGGTTGAATTCCAAGTCCATTCAGAAGGAAGTGCTCCTCTACTTAAAAACAAAGAGCAGAGTATGGAAATAATCCCCAAACACAAAGAAACTTCTATACCAAGGACCGTGGCATGGCACAGGACAGAGATACGGTGGAAATGTCCTCTCTCTGGCATCTACCACAGGAAGTGGACATAGCTGAGTGTGAGAGATGTCAGATTAGACTTATCTAAATTAAGTTTAGACTCTTACAATGCAGATATCTGCAAATCAGCTGGTCACCTGGAGTTCTGGCAGGGTGTATTTCATTTGATATTAAAAGTGTCTCTTAGAATGAGAAGCACATTTCTCTCTACCAACTACAAAGGAAGGCTGTGGTTCAGTTCTAAATGGTTATATTTGGTAGATGAATTCATCAAGTGTGAGAAGAAAAAGGGGAGATAAACTATTAGCATAGCTAAGGAATCATAAAAGCTTGCTTACACAAAATGAACTGTTTTGATTTACTGCAGGACATCACTGACACCTGGGACAATAAGGATATTCTCTGATGAGATTTCACTCGTCCACTTTGTATCCATCTGTTACTACCCCATCTCTAATGCCAAGGATTAACACAACAGAATGGTGCTGCTTTCCATATTTTCAGAGAACAAGACATATTATAACAAAAAACAGCCAGAATTGCATCTTCAGAGAGGTCCCTCTGTTATGCAGACAAAAATATCACCATCTGGAGAACTCACCTCAAGGAGGAGCCCCTTAAAAGCTACTGATTCCTCCTCTGGAGGGGCCACGGGGTTGGGATAGCAAGAAATCTTGGTTCCAACCCACTGATATTAGCTCTGCTGCTTGACTTCAGGCTTAGTGAGGAGTGGATTCATCAGATGAAGTTCTGTAAGGACTGAGGGGAAAGCCAAAAGGCAAGGATTTGAGCACAGTGTAATGGGAGACACATGTTGTCAGAAACGAGAGGGATGTGTATGATATGTTAAGCCCAATTATGCTTGGTACAAGTCCAAGGATGCCCTTGGGGCTGTGCCAAGCTTAGCAGACTGTAAGCTGGGTTGAAAACAGCTCAGCAAAGAAGAAAAAGCTGGGTGTCCAATGGATGTGGTAGAGAGATCCTCTGAACCTGAAATCCAGAGAAGACAAGCAGATTGGAGGCCCTCAGTTAGACTTATGGGCTGTATAAATGTAACTATGAATGACCTCTGGTAACAATAAAATCAGAAAACGAATGCTGGAGGATTGTAGAGAGGGGATATGAAGTGTTTGCACAAATATTGGAAGAGAACAATACTGTGAGGGAAACGGATCCTTGACCGACAGCAAGGCTGATGAAGTTAACGATGGCTTCAGCGAGCTAAAGCAGCTGCTGTTGCAGTTTTGTCTGTAATGGGGAGATGGAATAAGTCCAGACAACAAAGAAACAACAGCAGCTTTATAAAGTGATTTATTGGAAGAAGCAAGTTTGGAGATCCTGGGAAAGTGTATAGAGGAAATGTCTGAGTGAATGGGTTTTGGAGAAGATAAAGGAAATAAGTGATGACCTTTTAGACTAGCAGCAAGAAATTAGAGCAGTTCTTTGCAGCTAAGAAGGAGCCAAGTATGTTTGTGTATGAATATTTTTGACTCATTGTAAATTAAACCAATGAATCTTTATTATCATAGGAACATGGCCTGGAATAGCTTGAGGACCATAGGGCAAAAGGGATGGGTGGAGGTTCTCTGAGGTTCCTGCTTATGCCAGTAAATAAAACAGACTGGGGACTGCTCTGGAAATGGTATATTGGAATATCTTCTTTCTGTTAACATCACATCACAACCTAAACAGCCACAGATACATCAGCACAAACTTGGAGACAAGACTCCCAAAAACATGTAGTCCAAAGCCACAACACTGGGAGAGAAAGCAAGTATGAGCTGGGAGAGTTAGCAAGAACAGTAATGAGTACATGCACCCTGTACTGGAAGAAATAGCAAAAACCAGCAAAAAAAAGGAATTTGCATGTAGAAATGAGGCTAAATTTGTTAGGAGTTTCCAGATCCAATAGCCCATCAGAGGTGAAGCAGCTGCAGCTCCTTGTTCCCAGGTCCAGGCAGTAGTGAGTCTGATCAGGATGAAAGACCATTAGTGGCAAATTTACATATATGCCTATATCTAATATGGGTCCCTCCAGTAACTGGGTTTAGACAGTCTGTCTAGTAGCTGCCCCTGGATCTTGGGTCTCCCCAGTTTCTGGCACCTAGAGCTCCTGAGACTCACAGTCCTGTCTGGTGGCTCAGACTCCCTCAAACATAGACACTGAGGACTCATGCATTCCCTCCCATTCCCTGCCTTTTAGTCCTCCTCTAAACATCCCAAAATGTCCTGTGCAATCCCCAAATGCCCTTTCTGGCAACACATAGCATGTCCCATCCCCTTGGGTAGTGACCCTTCCCAGCCTGTGAGACTGTCTGAAGAGCCTGCTCCCATTGACTCATCCAGTGCGTGTCCCATGAGGCTGATGGCTCTGCTTGGACAGGCTTGGGAGGAGCTAAGGTAGGGTGCTGTGTGCACTCTAATTAGGTTATTTGGGTTCCATTGATGGTTACTGTGCTTTTATGTTCACGGAGATGAGCTAACAAGAATAGCAAAACTACGATGCCTGTGGAAAGCTGGTTTGGAACAAAATGTGTTTTAGAGAACAGCAACAATGAGCAAGGCCTTGAAGAGTTAACATGGAAAAATAAGAAGAAAAGGTTAAAACCTGGAAATAATCAGTGCAGACAATATTAATGAAAACATGTCAACATAACTTCACTTTCTTTTGTATAAGAGGTGAAGTGTCTAGGATGTTGGAGCACTTGCTCTGTAGATGGGCTGAAAGCATCTTGTTGATAGGAGCTGCTGAGAACTAGCAGCAAAATTGGATTTCTCCTCAGCAGAATTTTTGCTAGAAAGTGATATTCAGAGAGAAGTCCAGACAGCAAGTGGGACTTTTTCTGAGTTCTGGCTGAGGACCATAGTCTCAAACCCAAAGAGATCCAGCTCTTGGGAACAATGACAAAGAGCCCCTCTACTATTCAAGGGGTTTCTGGGACTGCACAAGTGCACTGAATGTTGTCTAGCAAGTTGATGAAGATGTTCAAGAGGAGTGATGTGAGTGTTTGTCCTCACTGGGGACAGGTCTTTCCTTCTTTTACTGAATCTGCTTTGAAACCCTCTTGAAAAGTGGGTTATTACTTTGACAATAGAAAGAATATATTTAGGAGATCACCTGGCATAGTGTTTGTATGCTGTTATTTCACTGAGCCATGTTGCCCCACAAAGAGTCCTAACCAAAACCACTGCTGGGTTTTCACATCACCCAGTCCTTTTGTTACCATGCTCTGGGATGATATTAGCAAACGCCTTCACCATAGACAGCAGTCAGGTGTGTGCATACCCTTTGCAATGGCTCTACTGGATAATGCTCCTTTCTCGGCACTACAGCTACTGCTTTGTGTGCATCTGTCTGCAGAAATCATGGTTTCCCTTGAATTCTATGGCAGAGGTTGGTCAAAGCCTTACTTCAGAGTAGCTTGGAGAATCTCAAATTACTTGACCATAAATTGAAGTAAATGTGAGAGAAAGATTCCCACATGGGACAAGTTCTGATGTTGCAGCAAAGGAAGCAAACTCTAGCTGGATCTTAGCCCAATAATGACCAGCAAAATCCTTTCAGAAGTGCTCCAGTTCTTGTCCTTGCTTTCACAGCCTGCACTAGATGTTTGGTTAGAAGGTCTCCGGGGAACCCTGGTGTCTTGTGGTCCATATGAAATGTGTAAGGGATGGAGAGCTTTCCCTGGAATCATCAGGGAGGGGATATCCCCAGACTCCTGGAGTCTCTTCCCTGTGCCAGGGTCCAAAGTAGCAGGGGCTACTGCTGGTGGCCCAGCAGATGCTCAGATGGCATTGTTGGGGAGGGGGCTGTCCCCATTGGGAGCACGTGTCACACAGCAGAATGACTGCTGTGGCAAGTGTTTGAGTCCAACACCCTGTGGCTGCTGTGTTATTGGGTGGATGTGAACTTAGAGGGTTTCTGATCTCAGTTTTATTGCCTTTTCTGTCAATTTTCTGTGTTCCAAATGGGATCTCTGCAGCGAAACCGAGCTCCAGGCTGTTATTTTTATAAACTATTAGTACTTTCTGTCCGTTAGCCATTCTGACATCTTCCAGCTCCCTTTCATGTCTCTCTTTGTGTTTCCTTTGCCTTCTTTGTTGGCTTTCCTTTCCTCACCAAAATGCTCTCTGCAGCCCAAGGTTGAAGATGACCCTGTACTTATAATCTCTCTGACATATCAAAAATCATTCCCTCCCTTATGGCCTCTCCTTCCTCTGTACTTCCTCCTGCTGAAGCTGATGATGCCACAGGGGTTAAAAAACCAAACATCTTTAATGCAGACAAATAGGAAAAGGAACAGTACAGTACAAAAAGAGCTTTGTTCCACAGTGAGAACTATGCCCTCAGCTTTCAGCTACCTTAGGGTTTCATGAGTTATGTCTTCCAAAGTGAGATATTCCACAATCCATGGAGGTTGCAAAACACTTTAGATGACACTCCCCAAGCTGTTAACCCCTCCTGCACCCAACACACCCAGATTCCCAGCCCCTGGCATTTTTCTTCCCACCTCACAGCAGCAGCTCCACTGTCAAGCCTGCACATACAAGCAATGAGTTCTCCCATCCTCACTTAAACCCCAAAATAAGAGCAGCAGCTAAAACCCCAGCATTTACGCTCCCGAGAGCAGAGCAGCATGACCATATGGGCACTTGGTACTTTCAGAGACCTGTACCTACCTGTGCTGTTATCCTATAAAATATACACTGCTTTTTGTTGGGGTTTATGTTTCACTGTAAAGGTAATATTGCTGTCTCCAATTAAGATTTTTATTATTTTCACTATTTGATGTTCATCAAGGTTTTTATTGACCAAGGTTCAATGTTCAATAAAAGTTTATGTTACACAAATGCTTTATACCAAATAAAATGAGCTTTCATAAAAGCTTTGCCCAAAACCTTATGAATGTTCCTGCAGCTCTTCCTCTCAGAGGCAGAGCACCCACACCTCTGTCTGTGATTTGCAGCAGTTTGCTGGGGGAACCTCTGAAGGTCTTGTAGGAGGCAGGGAGTGCTCCTGCCACCATCATCATCACTTTGCTCTTCCCTGTGCATCACCCAGTGCTCTTCTGTAACTACTCAGGATATTCTTAAGCTTGCTCTTCCCTCCTGTCTGAGTGCCCAAGCGAAAACGTCATCAGCCAGACACAGAGGGTAATTTCTCCTTTAAGCCATGAATGTCCTGCCTTGAGGACCAACGGGGTCCATGGACATTTCTGATTGGAGAAGCTGCAACTGTTTCTGAATGGCCATTGCCCCATCCAAAACTACATCACATGGGTGATGGGGATTCTCCAGTCTTGGAGGAGCACATTTAAATGTTCATTTCAGTATCTGAGTGTTGAGACCTGCAATGGGGAAAGAACAAGCATGTAGATCAGATCCTCCATTAAGAGGGAGATGCTACAGAAATGCAAATATGTTGAGAACCACTTTTCTTTCTCAAGCTCTGAGATCCACTGTTGCAAAGACAGGATGGATTAGACCCTCTCCTGGGAAGAGGAGTCGCCTTTCTTTGGCTGGAGCCTCCCTCACCCACATATGCAGCGGATAGAAGCTGTGCTGGACTACATGACCCTTCTCTCTGCTCTGGTGTGATGGATGTCTCAGTGAGGCCCTGGAGGGAAAGGAAATGTTTTGGGTTTGGTTACACAAAATGTTTCTTCTATCCACAAATTAAATTTCCTCCTTTTAGTCTGAAGTGGTGTCTCCCTGATGAACTTTCAGTTCTGACCCCAAAGTGTCCATGCAGTGAGTCCCAGAGCATGAGGAAATGGGTTTGCAAGTGCAGGTAGCATGACCCAAATTACTTAGGGAAGAAGGCTGTTTCCCTGTAAGACCATTTAGGGAAGAAGGCTGTTTCCCTGTAAGACCATCCTTCACTGTCCAGATTGTCACTCAACACTGCAGCAGGCACCATGAGTGGAAAGCAGGACTTCTCAGCTTATTTAGACAAGTGCTTCAAAACGCTTGTTGAACTACTGAAGCTGCGACCGTCCTCTGAGGCTGCTTGGAAGAAGTAGGTACTGACATCAGTCTATGTATCAACAGCCAGACCAACATGGCCATGGAAAGGCCTTTCTGTCACCAGTCATTTCTTGCAATATTGCCAAGAGGACGCAAAGGTCAAGGGGATCACCCTGATTACCAGAGCCATTTCAAGCAGTCACTCCTTTTAACATGCAGGAAGATGTCTGTGGAGCTCCTGGAGTTTGTGCTAAATCAGCAGATAAAAAGACGTACTGCTCTTTCCTGATGATTTGAATTCTGTGCATTTATAGAAAGAAGGACTCCTCTAACACTTAATCTAAGTCGTTATTCATGTTTAGTTTACTGTTTGTCTTCTTTTTAACACAACTGAAATTTATTATAAATGTTTCATGAGTAAACACCAGTGTTAATCTATTTGCTAAGCATGGCTGGTGTTTGCAGTGCTGCAGAGGACACAACATACAAACAGCCCATCTCTGGCAGCAGCGCTAGGCAGGTCTGAAAAACATCCTCCTGTCTGCGTTTGGGGATATGGAAAGACCAGGGGCATAGGCCATCAGGAAGAGGATGAGGTAAGGCCAGTTGAGCGAGTATTGATGCAGCCATGGGGGAGGACACTGCTACCATCAGAGCCCCAAGATGCCTTTCTTGCAGGTTTCAGTGCTAGGGCACAGTGCTATACCACATGGCGCAGGAAACAAGAACAAGGCTTGTCCCCTTACACCTCTGTCAGATGTCCTGCAGGAGACCGACTTTCTTGTAACCCCTTGGACACCCAGTGCTTGTCCAGGACATCCCAAGCCCCTCCTTGCTCAGATTTCATTGCAGTGTCAGTCAGATGTTGCACCAAGGAGGGAGAAGTCCTCACTGAGGAAGGAGAGAAGCTCTTGCTCTTGCTGCTCTCCAGGTGAGAGAAGGTGCTGCTGGAATGGAGAGGTTCCCTTGATGCACAATGCTTTTTGGGAGCTTGGTGAGGGACCCTGTGCCTGTGTCCCCAGCTGGTCCCCACCAATGGTATGAGGTGCTCAGCACCCACAGGCCCGACCGTGTGGATGGCAGGGACAGCCTGAGCCTGTGCCTGCCAGTGTTCTCCATGGGTGAAAACACCCATGGCCAGGCTCAGCATGCAGAGGAGACCAGCTGCTTCAAGGCATCCAGGCTGGCCTGAAAATGTCCTTCATGTGAGACAGCAGTGACCTGCTGCTCTCTCTTCCAGACACCCAGGAGCTGGCCAGCACCAGTTTGACCAGCTGTGGAAGCATCATTTTATTTCAGCAGGCCTTGAGCTCTTTCTAATGGGGTACCTGGTGCCAGGGTGGGCTCTTCATCTTGGCAGACACACTTTTCATCTGAGGCTGAGGGTGTCCCTTGGGGATGGCCAGGCCAGAGGAAAGCCTGTCTGCCATCTGGCAGCAGTAGCTCCTTGTGCTGGTGGATGAACCCTGCAGAGCAGCTCTAGGATTCCTCCTCCCATGCAAATCCCACTCCAGTCTCCAGCACTTAGAAACTGGCTCAGCTCTGCTGTAGGAGGTTTAGTAATGTCCTTTCCAAAACATGTTAATGTTAACTCTGCTAATTGGATATTCTCATTATCAATATAAATTCCAGTCCCACTGGGGTTCTGGGCTATGAATGTGCAAATGCAACTTTACAATCCATTGCTCTGGCATTTCTGGGTTGTGCTCAGCATGACTTAAGTGAAGAATAGTAGTTGGCTGATGACTCCAAAGGCATCTAAGTGTGCTGGGGTTTAAACCAAACCTCTCAGGCACATCACTTTTAAAAGTGACTTCTCTGGGAAGGCAAGGGCTTTTTGGATAGAATTTCACAGAGTGAATATTAAGTCAATTTGAATGTAGGCTCCTTGGGAGACAGAATATCCATTCCTCACGTTTGTGCAGTTTGCAGCACCATTGCCTGGATCCAACCAGCACAGCCATTTAATGGGTTTGTGACTGCCACTGATTGAACACCACCCTCCCAGCTCATTTCCTAGAAATTACTTAAATAGCCCAATCATTTGCAGTCCTTGGTTAGCTGAGGGCTGAATGTACCTCCTCATATTTGCTCTTGGATGTGAATCAGTCCCTGATGTATCTTATTCTTGAATGGGAAAGCATTTGGAAATTCCCCATATTGTAAGACCGAGCCAAGAAATGTGAAGCTAATGTAGACGACAGAAACAGAAGGAGCTGGAAGACTCTACATGGCTCAGTTGTTACCACTGTGTTGGCAGATGGAAAGGAAGGGGCAGTGACACCTCCAAATGGGATCAGATCACTCTTTATCTGCTTTTCACCAAAAGTGATTTTTTTCTTCATAAGCAGAAAAGTCTTCAAAATATCCAAATGCACATTAGTGTGGTTGGAGATTTTTCAGATGTAGGTATTTGTTTTCAATAAGAAATTGTCGTCAACAGTGAAAAAGGGGAGAAAAGAGAAAGGGATATCACAGCTTTTTTTCCAGTTTAATTTTTGCATCAGCTCCAGAAATCATGTCTTCGCTAAAACAAATTGATGCAGGATATGTTTGTGTGGCTATTTTGAAATACCTGTAATTTCCCTCCTCCTGTTTATAAAAGCCTCAGAACATGATGAGGGAACAAAACCAATAAAGAGCAATCCTAGCCAGTTCCCTCATTTGTGGGATGAATCTCATACTGTGAATAATGAAGAGTGAATAGCTGAAGTAAATAGGTCACAATCAATCTGCCTTGCCTGGCGCAGCAAATGCAATCAAACAAGATGCAGTATAATACAGCTGGATGCAAGGTCACTGTCTACAAACAAAGAATGCAGGTTGCAATTACACGGTGGGGGATTGCATCTTGGAAAATGTGGAAGGAGCGGGGGTCGTGCTGGAAACCCAGTTAATTGGCCTGGTGGTGGCTGGGAAGACACCTGTGATCCAAAATAGATAAACAGCACTATAAAAGTGCAAAGATGCTTCGCACTGTACAGAGAGCAAGGGAAGGTCATATGTTGCTGCCAAAAAAAAAGAGCAAAAGCACAAGATTCAAAGCCCTGGCATTACCAACTGCAGGGGATGAACTCTTGGGATGCCTCAGGAAATGGAAGACATCGGTCTTCAGCTGCTTGGTCAGCACAAGACTAAACCTTGGTCTTTGGTGTGCCAAGAAGCCCTATGCAGATCGAGGTTCTCCAGGTGGTAGGTGAGTTTGATCTCTTGGGTGTCCTGAAAATCCAAAGAAAAATCCAAAGAACCATCCAAAGAAAAATCCAAAGAACCATCCAAAGAACCTAAGCAGTAGAAAACAACCGACACCATCTGAATGCTCCTGAGAAGTAGCTTTTCTCCACTTGGAAGCAAGACTTCCACTGTTCAATCAGAATGAAGAGATGAAATGGATCAAGCTGGGGAAATGGGACTTCAGGAAGGGTGGTGGTGTTGCAGCCAGTCTGCCTTGCTCCCACACTGCTTCACTGGTGTTCCTGTGGAACTCTGATCTGCTGAACACCTCAGTGGAGACACCATGGAAATCCAGGACTTTAGGAACAAGCCCTGAAAGTGTCATGAATGAAGAAAGACTACCTGCTGTAGCCTTTCAGTTGGCTTTGTCTGGCTAGGTAGGCAGGACAGGAGCTGTTGCTGGACGTATTGCACTCTTGGTGGTATGGCAATTTGCTGGTATGTCCCACCAAATTCAAGAACTACCCACCATTTCTCTGACCCATCTCTGAGCCTGTAAAGCAGTGACCTGGCTGATGGGGCTGAGACACAGAAGTTGTGCTGGAAGAGCATAGAGCTGGTGACTGTGGCAGGAAGCTGAGGGACCTAAAGGAGTCTGATGAAAGGGATACATGGCTCAAGAAAGAAATCTGGGACATACAGAGAGAGTGGGCAGAGACAGAAAAGAAGAGGGGTGTCCACTGTCTTTGAGAAGGAAGCAGGCAAGGAAGGCCTGAGGAGCAGGGATATAGTTGCTGAAGAGTGGGGAATAGGCAGGACAGGGCTCCTGGTAGATTTGTTCATGGTCCATTGTATCCAGGGGTTCCCTTGGCCCAGAGGAAGGAGCAAAGGGAAAGGTCTGGAGATAGTATGGCCTTGGGACCATCAGTCATCAAACACCAGCATCGGTGATGCCAGTGTTCCCATCTCTCTCTGTGGAGCTGCAGTCCACCTGGGAAAGCAGAATGCAGTGCCAAGGGTGTTTCTAGAAATGCAGCCATTGAATGTAGGTACTTGTGAGTCTTTTATAAAAGAAGTGTTTGCCCAGCACTCAATTTTGGATGTGCACATCCTTGAAGAGGAAAAAAACCCACGCAAATTAGAGCTGAACATTGCTCTTCAGGGAAGTCACCAGAGTTGTCTTTGATACCCTAAATTTAGGTGCTGCTGATTTGCAGGTATAACCTGCTGCCAGTGATGCCACAGAGCCAGCCCAGGCTCTATGCAGTGTTCACACATGGCAGAGCATGAAGAGTTAAGCCCTGCAGGTCTCAGATCAAGAAGCATCTGGCTGGCATTGCCTTTCCTAGGAAAATTACGAATTCTTGGCAGCAGGCTAATAAACCAATCAGCAGTAATTAGCATCTTTCGAGGAATGAACTATCTGGTGGCATTCAAGGAGTAGAACATCTTGCCTGAGCGAAATGAAGTGTGAAAGAGCTCTGCAACGAGGAGGGTCTATTGATATGGTGCTCTCTTCGGAGGCCCATTATCTTCAAGCCTGCTGCAGAGGAGGGGAGCCGGGACTGACAGTCCAGACTGCACACACCCCTTCTTGAACAATTTGTCTCCTCTGCTTTCCTTTCCAAGCTGTGACTTTTTTATTGAAGGCGGTAGCCCTGCCTTGAGCAAAGAACGATGCTCCCTTGGGGCACATTGACTCACGGGCTGGCCCAGATTTTGATCTATTACTAAAATGGCACCATTTTCTTTTTGCTTTGTGAAATGTCCAATTTTTTAACACAAACACATCAATCAAAATGCAAAATCACCAGTTCCAGGAACCGCCCATTGACACCTTCATTTTCTTGCAAATAGACTGAAATCTTCAGTTTCTGTGCTCCCATGTGCCCTTGGGATAGTTGCTCCTCTCCAGCACACACCAGGGAAATGATGCTGTTGGGGACAACTCTTTTGTCCCTCAGCTAAGATGCTTCTCCATCAGGCTTCTAGAGCTGGATCTATCCCATGAAAGAAGTAAAACCACTTCTTGTCTGTTATGATGGTTTCATTGCAGCTGCATCAGGCAGAATCCAGACAGATGTGGCTGCACCATCTCATAGGCTGTGTCTGGCTCCGTGCACATGGTGGTCTGAGGAACTTGGAGTCAATAGCAGTCAAGGCTGCTGAGGTCAACAGGGACAAGGAGCAGCTCTTTGCTTATAGTAAAGAAATAGCAACTGTAAAAGTGAAAAGGCAAAGGACAGGTGGGGAAGAGAGAGAAAAACGGCGAGTCTGGGAGCCTGAAACCACTTGGAAATACGTGGCTTCTGAAGCACAGTGGCTGCTCTCTGGCACTGATGGCTACAAAGGTTCAGCCTTGTCCCTGTTCCACAGCCACAGCAGTTGGGCTGTGCTTGGCCATTTTGTGTCGCACCAGCACAGGGAAAGGGACAGTCTGAACTGGGCAGTGTGTGCCGTGGGAAGAGAGAGGCTGATGTTTAGGAGCCTTCACAGCAGCAGTAAACATTTTCATTGGAAAAAACACTGGACCAAGCATGTTAAGATTTGGGGCAAAAGATTTTGGTAAGAAAGATTGTACAGAAACTTAGAATTTATCCTGAGAATTTAGAGTCCACAGAACCAACAAACCACCCCCGATCCCCCCATCCAGGTGACTGGCTTCCTGTGCCCTGCCCTTGCTGAGAAAGGGAAAACAGGACACCTTGGCAAGGTCTCTGCTACTTGTGCACCAGATCTGGCTGGAAATACAATTACCAGCCCCATGGCTCGACTGTCTGTCGACCTGCTTCTCACACTGTAGCCTCCATGAGGAGACTGGTGGTTTCAGCAAAATGTGTCTGGTCAGAGCTGTGATAAGTGGCCAAGAAGAGGCCCCTCAGGATGGCAGTATGAAACATATGGCAGGCATACTGTGACATATTGCTAACAGACCTGCACTTACAGGTCCATTAGTCTCAATTAAAGTGGATTGGAATATTTAGCACAGGTTCAAGTAAAAGTGACTGGGAATGGTGTATTGGGGCTCATCAATGTGGCGGTGGGACTCATCAATGTGGCTGCTGAGGCTCGTCAGGAGACAACAAGAAATGCTAGGCTAGAACAAAATGCCACAACGGGGGGAAGAAGGGTGATCCTGCTGTCAGGGGACCTTTGGAGCTTGTTCATGTTGGTATGGCTGTTGTGCATCAGCCTCTCAAGGCTTATCTTGACGTAAATGCTGTGCTTGAGGTACACAAAGGCGCACACTGAGAGGGTTGGCCACCAAGTGATGGGGCTGAAGGAGGAAGCAGATCTGCCCAGCCTTGAGCCCTGAGCTCAGCAAGGAGCAGAGCTTATTGCTGAAGACAACCAGGCAAGAATAGGCAATTTTATAACTTCTGCATAATGGAGATATGTGCCAAATTCTTCAGCCCACCTTGCCCTTGTGTGCAGGCTGCAAGGTCTCCTTACCCTGAAGCCACAGTCCTGCTCCTGTCAGTAACTCAAAAATTTCCATTCAACCTCTCTCCATAGCACTGGTCTGTACATAACCACAGCTCGGAGGTTTGCAAAGTATCTTGGAGAAAACGTGACACAGAGCCAGTAGTTAGTGTTGGTCCCACTGACCAGGAGGATGGGACAAGGCTGTGCCTTGCCATGGAGGAGTCTCCACCAAAGGCAGTGATAAGCCCAGACCCAGCAAAAACCTCAGCCCGGAAGCCATCATTAAGAATGCCCTCATGGAAATGCAGATTTGCTGCGAGCTCCTCTTAATTCCCCACTCTGTTTAATTGCCTCTGTGGGACACCGTAAGAAAAAGAAAAGCAAACATTAAAATACACAGTGGGATGAGGATGACAGTTGCTACCTCTGCTGTGATTATGGAGCGAGAGAGAGATCAGAGTCTGGCCACAGGCTGTGTATCTCCCTACCCCAGTGAAGAAGTGTGGCTTGGCCCTCTTCAAAACCAACTACAAAGTTTGTTTCTTGGACCGTATTTGCCCTCAATATATTATCTCTGTGTACAAACGCTAACATGCATGGGCCTGTGGAGAAGTGCAAGAGCAAAGAGGCAGGCATGTGCATAAAATTACAAAAAAATCAAACTTTTCCTCCAAAAGCTGGAAGAAAGAAAGGTACTATGATGTTTATTTTCAAATGCTTCATGCACATTTGGATATGGAGGAGACGGAAATCAATAAGTACCTGGAAAAATTACATTTCTTCCTTAAATTTCTAATGAACCGAAGACTTGAGTCAAACCATTCCCTACGTACAACACAACATTTCTATCTGAGATTAACTGCTTTCTGGGAATTGCCTTTGTTTCTGCATCAAAATGCTCAAAGTGAATCCTCACACACATCTCAGACACGTCAGGTGGTCCGGTCGCATAAGTTTTGCCCCTAAAAACTTCAAGGGGAAATAGAGTAACTGATACCTTTGATGGTCCTCACACCCCCAGCGTGCCACCGTGGCTCGGGGAGCTTGAACCACATCTCTCAGGACTCAGGAGGATTCAGCCTGTGGATGAAGTGGCAGGAACAGCCAAACAGAGCTGAGACAGGGAAGCATTTGGAAACCTGCCTGCGTGTCACACAGCAGCCACCACGGCCTCTGCACCTGGGGAGTGCAAGCACGAGAGTGTGCAACACGGAGCATGAAATGGCCTCTCCTGAAGGTTAAGCGTCCTTTGAGCAGATATTCCCTGAAACCACTAATGGTGATGCCGGGGTTCTCAATGGTGGCTCGTTTGATCTACGTGTGTTGCCACTTTGTTTAATAGCAAAGTAAGTAGTGAAACGATCATATCTCATACAGTTAAGGCAGAAGGGTCTTGGTTTTGGTCATCAAGTGTTTACGGGGCACAGACTCTGCAGACAAACCACTCATTATGTTTAGATTAATGTTATGCTAATGAGACATGAAGATAACTGGCCAAAAATTAAATCTCGAGCAGGTACTCAGACACCAGAAAACGCTATGTGGACACTTAATCTATCCCCTGAGACACTTTAATGAAGAAAGAGTGTCTGGAGCCCTATGAAATCCATGGAGACACTAGTCTCTCCAGAATCTGAACTCTTTTTATGTTTTCCAGCCTGTTGTTTAAGGGCTAAAGGAACAATTTTTATTGATGCATATAATATCAGTTATTGCACCGCCTGGAAGGCATGTCCCCATAATCACCTGGCTCTGGTGTGACCTTTCCTTATGCAGTGGTGCACACAAAGTGTGACTGGCTCAGCCAGGAATGCCACACACTCACACACCTCCTGTGGGCTCACAAGCCCTGTATGGACCAGCCAGGTTGTAAATGTGTGACTGGTGCATCTTCCTTCTCTCAAAAGACAGCACCGAAGTCATTGGTGTTGTGTCTAGTTTCTATTCATTGGAGCAGTGGCTGGCATTTGTGATCACTGATGCTGAGTAGAGGGTAACCGAGCATGTCATGAAGATATTTTGTCTTGCTAGAAGTTGAAATAAGAGATAATGAAAACATGAGAATGTGGGGTAACAAACCAAAAGCACTGAACACGCAATCTCTGTGCCTGAATGCACATGGAGATGCTGCAGAGTTACCAGCCTGGAGAGAGGAATGCAAGGGATCTCCAGACCCCTTAGATGGCTAGTTGAGGACTTCTACGTGCCTTTCATGTGGAAAACTGAGTGAATAATAGGTAAGAACTTGTTTGGATATTTTTTCACTTTGAGAAGGAGCTTCTGATACGCCCATCTTCATGAGTCCTTCACGGATCATAGAATCAGAGAATCACAGGATGGTTTGGGTTGGAAGAAACCTTAAAGCTCACCCAGTCCCACCCCCTGCCCTGGGCAGGGACACCTCCCACCACACCAGGTTTCTCTAAGCCCCCTCCAACCTGGCCTTGAACCCGTCCAGGGAGGGGGCAGCCACAGCTTCTCTGGTCAACCTGGGCCAGAGTCTCACCACCCTGACAGATGTTCTCTGTAAGCAGTCAGGCATGCTGGATTTACATAAAACAGGAAAAAATTTTGTTCCTGAATAAATTTCTAAGACAAAGCCCTGAACCTGTTTCACTTCTGTTCATAGATGTTTGATAGTCTGCACAAGAATTTGGGTATTCAAACATTATTTTTTTTAAACATCCTGATATTTACAAAGCAGTTTAATTTGAATGATTATTCAACCACAAAGCCTCTCTGTACATGCCTTGGTTGCTATCTGTGACAATCCTGATTAAGAAGTGCAAGATATGTAAGTAAAAAAAAGAGTTAATTCAACTAGCAACCCGAGACATTGTGCACATAGTTAATTACTTTGAATGTTAACAACAAAAACATGCCTGAAGGGATCTGGCAAATTTACCAGCCGTTCACCAACTCACAGAAAAAGTGAATTACTAAAAGATTATTGTTGTAACTGCTAAATCAAACAATGCTGTTGGTAAAATCACATTTTCAGCTCAGATGCTGCAGTGTTCAGCAGACAGATCTCAGACCTTATACTGTACTCTAAAGCCTGCACTTGACATTGCAATCACAAAAACACTAGATTTTGTCAAAGATCTGCACAGGGAAGCTGGCATGCAAGGTGCCAGGCTATGAATTTACAGTGCGTTAGTCATGGGACATTAACTCTCTGTGTGTGTATGGGGATTGGGATTCAGCTCCATGAACCCCAGCCCTCTGGAAAGGAGCTGTCTAGTTTAATCTCCTCCGTAAACAGGCACCTCTAGGGGCAGTCTATTCTACCCAGGCACGTGTCATGGAGAAGAAGAGTTTGAAGATGAGTTTGAAGGTGATGATCAGCTTGAGTGATGCCTAGTTATCCGTTAGGAGATGTTAAAGACACAAGATAAAACTTCTGCTCAGGATGAAAGGAAGATGTTCAGAGCTGGATATGTGAGTCCACTGTGTGTGTGGTTGCAGATAATGTGCAGAAGGAGAAAAGAAGGAACCAGTACTAGAGCCACAAGGAACTTCACCAGAGAATGTAAAAGATCCTCCAAAGGAAATGCCGTGGGAGCAATCAATGGAGTAGAAGAAAGCTGGCACAGGGCAGATCTGGAAGAAGGCTCTGCAGAAGAAGGAGGAAGGAAAGTGATTAACTATGTATTAACTAAGGAGCACATACCTGAACAACTCAGCCAAAACAGAGCAGCTTGTTGAAGCCATATAAATTGAATGTATTGATGAGTCCAGATGCATGCTCTGGCAGGGGAGGGAATAGGACTGAGCAGTGATGGTGATGCTCAAAGAGGAGAACACAGCGCCAGTCAGGGACAAAGGAGAGGACAAAGATGATTGACCAGCTCTTCTGGTCATGCCAGGACTGTGAATGAAACTAAGAGATGTGGGAGGGCAACCAGACTGTCATGGGTTTGTTGTGTCCCTGTGGACATGGGAGTCTGAGGATAACAGAGTCAAAATCCATCAGGATGGCTCCTGGGGAGGAGCAGGAGCGAGCACAGAGAAGTCAAGCAGAGAGATGGAGAAGAAAGGGCAGGAAGAAGAGACAAATACTGGAATCAAGAAAGAATGGTCAATGACAGCAGGGGAAAATGTGCTTTCATCCTGCAAGGAAGAGCAATCTGATTAGAGTCATGGAGATCCCTGCCACTTCAAGACTTGCTGCTGTCTGATGCAGCGTGGGGTCTGTGCTAGTGAGGAGACAGGGATGCATTCAGGGGATCTAACAGCCCCTCTGCCCTCATTGCACTGTCAAAAATTGCTAGAAGTGTCCCACTGAGCTTGTTCGGGCAGTGAAGTGGAGATGTGTGGTGTTCAATTTCAGCTTTGGGAGGAGAGAACTGAGCAATGCAAAGAGGACACAGGTTCCCACGAGCCCTGAATCCTGGGTATCAGCCATCTTTGCAGATGAATGGAACCTCTTCAACATGTGTCCAGGCCCTCTAGACATATGTGCAGTACATAAGATGGACTCATTCACAAGAAAAGTCACTCCACTCTCCTCACACCAAAGACAGTTAGGGCACATGGGATATACAGGGCGGTGGCAGGTCTCCTGTGAGCCCCAGAACATGACGATGGTAACATCAAATCAGATTCACGGGCATAGTTTCCTTGCACTCACCATGTCCTGCCTGCTCAGTGCTTGCTCACATCAGGGGATCGGCAGCAGAGGAGACATGCTTCCCTGCCAAAGCATCTCCAAGGGGCTCTGCATCTCTGACAGATCTTGTCTGCCAGAACTTCTCAGAAAATTGAGCTGCTTATGGATCTTCAAACTGTCCTGTCAGACAGCAGACAAAGCAGTCTGTTTGCAGTAATTTCAGAAACTGCAGGTCTAACAATAACAGGACTGAAAAGGGGCACGTGAGTACTGACCACGTTCAGGGTATTGCTGGTGGTTCCTGGAGTGCCTCATGGAAAGAGCCTCTCCTCCACTGTTATTCAAAGTTTCTTTCCTGTGTGATTTTTTTTTTTTATGTCTTTCCTTTTATAGATCGCTTCATCATCCACGCAGAGGAGAGGTGTGCTCCAGGACCCTTCAGCAGTGTGAGTGCAGCCCACACACCTCTCCATCCAATGACACAGTGACATTTCATCCATCCAGTGCTGCTATTCAATGAAACTCTTTGTTTCGCTGTGATAAATGGGGCGGGCAGCAAATCGATTTCCTTCCCCTGCCTGCAAGGCGTCAGAGGGCTGCTTTCACCAGGAGGCCTTCTCTCTGCCTCAGTGCTCAGATTAACTTATTAGGAGTTAATTAATCAAGTCCATTGACTGGCTGTCACATTGCTGGATGATTAGTCTGCTCTTGGGTCGGAAGGTCATATCGGAGTAGTTCCTTCTGTCCTCTTTGCTGCATGATGCCTGTCATCACCAAGAGAAGCCAAGCACAAAGGAGCAGAAGAAAGAAGAGGAAGAGGAAGGTTGGCCTGTTTGCCAAACAACATGGTCAACGGAAGAATGGAAATAGAGCTCCCTTCCCCCTTGCATGGTGTTCACACACTGTGCGAGGGATGGGGTAGCTTCGACTACTCTTCTCTTCCAAAATGAAGCAGGGACATGAGACAGTGCACAGCCAGATTCAGCCCAGCAAACTCCCACTCGCTGCTGCCCTTGGGTGTCTGATGCTGATCATGGATACAGAAAGCTGCTGTGGCCCAGGTGGGACATGGGACATGACTTACTTGCCTGAACAAGCGTCTGTGATGAGGCAATGAGCACTGGGGTTTTGGAGTGTAAAGATTTCGGGGAATCAACTTTGCGCAACAGGAATGTATGTATCCACCTATGAAAATTCAGGGAAAAGCTACTTAAAAAGAAAGGGATCACCTGCAATGGAGTTGTAATGAGATTTTGAGGCCAACAACCTTGGACCTTGTAAGATAACTGATAGGATCTGATAACTGTTAGCATCTTGAATTGTGTCTGAGAGCAACCACCAACAGCAAAGCATACTTAAAAAGCAATGTTTCCTGAAAACCTGCCTTAAAGCAAAGCACTGAACAGGTTTAGCTGGTTTTCTTTATCACGGAGGGCATTAGGCTGTGACCTGGTAGAGGTTCATAACTGTTTGCACGGGAGGAAATTTCTGACAGTAGAGGGCTCTTCAGTTGCACAGAAAAAGGTCTAATTTAGTGTCCAGGGTTGTGAGGCAAGAGTTACAGAAAGTCAGGCTAGAATTAAGGTGCAATTTTTTAAAAGTGAGGATTTAACTTGTCTTGAGAAGTGGCCAATTCCTTCCATCTTGTGACTGTTTCCTGGAAGGAAGAGGTGAGTGGGAATCAAGAGCTGGATGAAGATCTTGCCCCCACTAACACAGTCTGAACTTTCTGACTGTGACCCTGCAGATCTGTGGAGACCTGACCTGGGCTGAAGACCTCGGCTCAAAGCTTTGCTGGACCTACCAAGCATTTAATGCCATTACCCTTTCACATTTGGCATCTGTTTCACCTACTGAATGATCCAGAATCGTGGTCCTTGGCAACGTCCATCTTCCTGCTGGAAACACAAGTGGTTACAGCCAGGATGTACTGGTCCCATCAACACCACCACATCCACACTGGAAGGTTACCTGCTCCTGGACATCTCAGCTCAGCGCCACAAGGCATTGGCTCCGATAGGGAGGGAATGATCACAGGGAATGATCACACTCCTCTGCTATGGACCTTTTGCTTAAGGTGCTGAGAGGAAGCAATGAGAGAACCATGCATGGCAAGGGATGGTGAAACTTGGTTAGCCAAGGGACAGAAAAAGATCGTCTTTTGCAGAATATGTGAAGTAGAGGAGATTTGTTGCCCAGATAACAGTATTTGTTCACTTCTTTATCAGGACAGACCTATCTGAAGAGTGCACATCCACTACCATTTTGTCTAATGCTCTAAAACTGAGCATGCATCTACAGCACCTATTGGGAAATTAGCCAAAGAGCTGAGGTGATTATTTCTTCCTTTCTCTTGACCCCAGTTTCAGCCTTTTTGGGGATCAGTAGCAGTCAATGCTGCAATTATTCCTGATGCATGGTGTTAGCTCAGCCTCTGCTTTTCTTTGTCTCCTTCTCCTGGGGTGCCTGTCCCACCAAATCTGACAGTGCAGACATTGGCAGGGCATCCACAGGGTTGTGTTGCCATCACCCATCTGTGCTCTGCTCTGTGGGGAACCTCATGTCTCAACTGGAAACAGAAGTGGAGGTGCACTCTCTGGGGCTCTCATCACACACTGGGTCTGGATCGTCAGCCATTTATGCCATGAAAATCTTAGAGAAGCATAGATGGAAGGCTGTCCCTTGCATTCCCTCACACTCTCTGTCTCCTTTCACCACTGATGTCCCTGGTTGGCTGTGGGCATTGAGATGTAATATATTGCCTCTCATAGGAGGAGAGAGATTGAAGTTATCGGGGAGTTTTCTAGATGGAAGAGGAAGGAACCAGCCACAGCGCTGAAGATGCAGTGTGGAAAATGATCAGTGTGGAGATGTTAATTTTGCAATTTTTGACAGGAAATGTATGTTTTCCTCAGCAGGCAGACACATATATGGAAAAACACAACAGCACTGTTTAGCTTAAAAACAGACATCCCAAACCCAAGTTTGTTTCAAACCCATTTGAATGAAAATGCTTTAATCAGATTTTTGCCACTGTATCAGCAGTTGGAGGGTGTCAGTGGGAAACCACATTTTGCCTTATTATGCTTTTACATAGCCAAGTATGATGAAGGCTTGCTGCTGAGCTGCTTTGGATCTGAGTTCACACCCTACCTGCCATTCGGTTTCTCCTGCTAGCACTGAAGAGGAACCAGATCTCCTCAGTTCTGCTGAGGAATCCCTAATGAAGGTCTAGTCTAAGGGTGCATGTTTGGCAAACCCTGCCTGATGGCTTGCTGACCAGAAGACCAGGAGTATTCTCAATGCATAGTAAGCAAATCAAATTTCCAGCCATATTTTCTATAAAAAGAAAACCAAAATGCCTTGATCATCCATCAGAAGGACCTGCCACATGACAGGAGCTTGCAAGCAGAAAGTGGAGGCAGCCTGGGAAGCCTTGGACTCCACCCAGCAAAGCCTGGTCTGCCCAGCTGTGCTCTGGGTGTGGGTGCAATCAATGCCAACCATGCCATATGAGAGCTCCCTGCTGGGTAATAAAGCACCATCTGGGCATGTCTGCAGTGTGGGATGTCCTCTCAGTCCAGTTCATCCCAGTGCTCTTTTCCTGTTCCCATGTCTCGGTAGCAGTGAAATGGAACTGCTGGAATTTG
>JAHREE010000569.1:625193-687240 GCA_033628505.1 Tringa tobata | reverse complement strand
TCCCTCCTCCTATGGCTCCCCTCCCTGATCCAGAGTCCCTCCCCAGCTTTCCTGGAGCCCCTTGAGGGACTGGAAGGGGCTCTAAGGTCTCCCCAGAGCCTTCCCTTCTCCAGGCTGAACCCCCCAACTCTCTCAGCCTGTCTTCATGGGAGAATACACATATGTCTACACAGCCACAAAGAAATGACTGGTCCCTGTCCCTATCAGCCTTTAAAATGGACAGCCTGCACTTGACACACAATCCATGATCGAGGGGGGCTATGGCCTAATCCATTCTATTGGTAGAGTATTGCCTGTGCATGGAGGCCATCCTGCCCCCCTTTGGGAGTCTCCAGAGCCCCTTGGCTCACTAATATCTTCTCTTCAGTGAGGTGAAGCTGTTCCCATCTGCTTTGTCCATGCTAACAGCCCAAGCCTCTGCAGCCAAGTCCCATAACGTTGCGTGCACACAGTGCATACCTTGGAAAATAGCCCTGAATATACTGTGCATTTTCCTGTCTCAGGAACCACATTTATTATCTCTCAGGCTGTGATTTGCTTGGCTGGTGATGCTTCAGTCTTTACCTGGGCCTGGGTCCCGAGCTGTACTGGTTCTGCACACCACCATTATCATGATGATGCCTTCGCTGTGTGTCTCCATGGAGCTTGCAGTCCATTTTCCTTTGGACACTGGGGCTGCTGTGCAGAAGAGCAGCTGGATTGGATTAGTACCTTTGGCTGTACCACTACTTAAGGTATGCGTGTTTACTAGGGTCATACACTGGTCTATTTTGACATGAAGATGGTGTAATTCCTGATTCACATGTGTTGCCTTGGTCACATTTCCACGTGTTTTTTTCACTGCTGTAAAACATGCATGCACAGAAGAAACATCTTGTGGCAGCCATCTGTTTTTTCAGTCTGTGGAAACAGAAGCAGCCCTTGGTACTTGCCAACTTCTGCAGGTCCGTGTTGACCCCACCATCCAGCTAAGCAGGCTGAGATGGTCTGCCTGACATTTTCAGTCACCCCAGAAAGTGGTGCTCACTAATTATAATCATGGAAGCACAGAATAACCCAGTTTGGAAGGGGCCTCCGTAGGTCTGTGGTGCAGCTACCTTCCAATATTGGCAATGAGACAGACCAGGCTGTTGAGGACTTTTTCCACTCAGGTCTTTAAAACCTCCAAGAACAGAAGTGTTACAGCCTCTCTGGGCAGCTTTGCTTGACTGTCCTAATTGGGAGAAAACTTTCCTTATATCTATTCTGAACCTTTCCTGTTTCAATTTATGTCCACTGTCTCTTGTTTTTCCACCATGCACTACTGTGAAAGGCCTGGCTCTGTCTCCTGTCACAAAGACCTGCTCAAAGGCACTGGCAAACTGATGGGACATGCCCCCAAATCCTTCCCTTCTCCAGGCTGAACAAGCCCCATCCCTGTGCCCTCTCCTCACCTGGGCAAGTGCTCCAGCCCCATGACCAACTTGGTGACCCTCTACTGAACTCCCTCCAGTTCATCACTATCCATAACTGAGGGGCCTAAAGCTTGACACAGTATTCTAGATGTGGCCTAATAAGTACGAACTATGAGGCAATAGCCACTTCCCGTGATTTGCTGGCCATCGTCCTGTTAGCACAGCCCAGGATGCTGTTGGCATTCATTCCTGGGATGCACTTAGTGGCACATCAGTCTGAGGGAGGAAGAGGGAGAACAAATGCAAAGGCTTATGCAGGACTCAGTGCAAATTTCAACATATCAGAGAGCCCATCAGTGACTTTTCTGGGATGTGGACTTGACCCTTTCCGCTTAGACAAGATGGTGAAAGCCAGTCTATAAACATTACCAACAGGTAGAGAGATGGAATAGGTCACATTGCACTTCTCTGCAGGAAATTACATTTTGCAGTCTGTGCCATGTTACTTGGTTATAACCAACACATAAATCTGCAAGTGCACAGCTTATTGAGGCTCTCTGACAGCCAGGAGATGGGGAATTGTTACTATGACAGATGGACTGACAAGTATACTCCTGTAGAAAAAACTTTGTTCAGTTTGGAGTTAAGGCTGTAAATATATAAACCTTACATAAAAGGAATGTGATTAGAACAGTGTGGATCGAGAGGATGAGGCATCCTGTGGCAGGCAGCGCTGGGAGGAGGAGCAGGATGGGCACTGGATGGAGGCAGGGCTTGAAACTGGACTGTTTTCTACCCCTCTAGTTCCTATATGTCACAGAGTGAGTATTGTCAGATTGAAAGGGTGCTTAATTATCCCATGATCTTCCAGACTTGACTGTGTAAGGTCAGTAACCAGGCTTTGCTTTCATTTGACTACCTCATCGAGGCTTGGGTAAAGCAGTTCCTATGTTCTGGGTGATAGGTCCACCTTGCCCACCTGCGAGTGAGAGTGTGCAGAGCCCAGATATAAAGGTAACAAGGCAGGAAAGAGCCTCCAGAAGACTTTCAGAGTGAAGCTCTCCACTTCAGGAAGATGAAGAATTAATTCTCCATTTCATTGAGTTTTCAAACTTGTTTCCTTACGAGCAAGGGGAAGTCATCATGCCTGGTCTCTGCTGAGTGCCAAGGGCAGCCTGAGGTCAGAGGATGGAGCATGAGCCTGCAGAGCCCACAGAATGTGAGCAAAGCAAGAGGTCCATGGGGTGCGCTGGGGTACAGAGCAAACCACCCAAGGAGAGACGCCAGATCCTGTCCAGCCTCCCATGGCATGGCTACCCTAGCCGTGGTGGTGTTGCGATTCTCAGAAAGGAGAGAAACTACCTCAAAAAAAAAAAAAAAAAAGAAGACCTGTCATGTTGGTGCACAGGCAACACAGAAATTTCCTGTCAAAACAGCATTTCAAAAGAAAGTAAACTCCGGACACTCTCTGTGAAGGCATCTGCTGGATTTGGAAACTTTGGACTTTCTGTGAGAGAAATAAAAATGTGGGCATTTTTAGCCAAAAGCCTATTGAGAATGTCGCCTTCTCAGAGGGCAGCTCTGCAGGGAAGACATCCAAGTTTGTGCGGGGAGCAGGGCAAGGATGTGATCTGTCAGGGATCTCCTGGCCTTCTCCAGTGCTTTTCTGCCTGCGGGTGTGTGGTGATAGTGCCTCATGGGTGAGCCATCATTCCTCCGGCAGCTGCTTACCTGGATCTCCTGAGACAGCCCCTGTCTAGGCACATCTTCAGAGATGTGGCTTCTTCCAAGGCCACTGCCAGCTCCCACTGCAATGGGGTTCAAATTAAAACATCGGGATCATAAAGCAGAGGCGTAGTGATGGGGATGACCGTATGGACCACGAGGCTGTGCCTGGATCTTCCAGGTCATCTCAGCTCTTCAGCGATAATGGTGCCCACCCTTCTTCCTTTGGAGCAAGCCCTTTCCCTGCAGACACAGGTGGTGGTGGCTGATGGACATTGCACAGGGTGCCAGCGAGCCAGACCCAGCATCCCACGGAGTCAGGGGCCTGTGTCCTCCAGCGCTTGTCCTGCCACCCCTCCTGGAGCGGTAACTCCCTGCAGTTCAGTGAGGCTGGTGGCTTGCTAAACATCTTTGACATTTGATTTGAGGAATAAAGGTCAGGCTCCTCAGAGAATGGTAATGTGGGTTTAATGAACAAGACCTGTCAGAGCCTGCATTGCTGCAGACTTCTTGAAGGGTAATGGACCCTGGGGAGCCTGCTCTGGCAGCAATGGTCTTGGCTGCCTGCACATCCCCGTGCAGCGAGCACCACCGCAGCCGGTGGGGATGTGCCTGGGGAACAGCAGAGACACGGGGCCTGACCCAGCTCCTCCAGGTCCCAGCTAGAGGGGAGCAGGCTCCCTCTGCACCTTCATTCCCCTCTTAAGGTCTTCTCCTCTCTCTGTGCTATCCAGGAGAGCGGAGAAACCTTCTTCTCCTGGAGCTCATCCTACAGCACTCATCAGCCCCTGGGCAGTGGGGCAGTGAGGGCACAGGAGAGCCCAGGCCTGGTGTTACCCAGTGCTTCCTGCCTCCAGCATGGCCCACTTTCTGTGGCATCACTGGCTGCTCGTATGTCTCATGTCAGTGGTACCTCAGTCCTGCTGCAGCTATTGTATCAACATTTCTTGTATAATATGGGGAAATTTAGCTCTGAAACTTTTTTCATGGCACCACATGAAATTTAAAAAGTCTTCCAAAATAAATAAGTAGGACATATAAAAAAAAATATTCTAGCATTTACAAAATGAGAAAATGAATTAAACTGGGCTACTCCTTTGTCAAATTCAGCACAAATTTCAGGATTGTTCATGTCTTGCCTCTGTTCAGACATTTTTCCCTGTTTGTTGGGAGTGTTGTGCCAGCTCTGCAAATCCCCTTACCCCTGTGTACCCATCTCCCTCCCCGATTCCTGGGAGCTTATCTCCCTTGTCTCCCTCACTGGTGGACATAAGCCATGCTTTTGTGTCCAATAATTTGCATCCCACTGCAATTTCATGCTTTTACACTCACAATGTACACAGAAAATACAAGTCTTTTCACATACAAAATTGGAAATACATGGCTAAACCATGACGAATTTAATATTTGCAATGAAATTCTTTCATTTATAGATGTGCATGTTTTCCAGCCACAAAATGCTTAAACATTGAACATCTCTTGAAGCTAAACAATTTATTTCAAGCTAGTTCAGGAGCCATCAGCAACTCTCAGCTTTCCAGAGCTGGAAATCATTGCTGATGTATCTTCCCTCCTCGGCTTTGCTTTCTTACATAAGGGTAAATGCTAGATATTGTGTTAACCTCTGCAAGATAGCGGAGTCAGTCAGCTCCCTGTGGCCTAAGCATTAAGGTTTTCTTCCTCTTGTGGAATTACATTTAAAAATCTAAACATACACTGATACTCAAAGTCAAGCGCTTCAAATGTTGGAAGCACCAAAATGAAGGCTGTCCTCAGCTCCAGCCTCTTGAGCACGATCATTACAATACAGTCTTTAATTACATGATCATATACTAGTTTTTCCACAGAATTCCTAACTCATTCCATGCCTGGGTAGTCATTCAATATTTCTCTTAATCCTCCCCATTCAATGTGTGCCACAGGCTTTATTTGCTGCACACCATCCAAACCCTCTGTTGACTACACAGTTATTCGTTTCCTCTTGAGTGTTTCCCTGGTGCTTTCATCGAGGTCTACGAGTGCTTCTCGGGTGCTAACGAATTTATTTCCACAAAACACCTGTGTAATGACCTTGCACTTTCTCTCTTGAGAATTGAGGCAGAAAGATGAGCATCGGTATGAGAGAGAGTCTGATTTTGGATGCTTTGATACTGTCCCACACAGCAGGCCTTGGTGCGTGATTTTCTGTGGACTTAGCACTTCCTTACCTATCATCTGTTCAAAGCATAGCTCTTGCTGGCTTCCATTTCGAGTGCTCAGCACTTCTGCAAACCTGACCCTAAGGATCTCCCGCTGGGGACCCTGGAAATGAGAAAGGCATAATTAAGCTCACCTCTAAATTCTGGAGGAAATTCAGCGGCAGGAAGGAAACCCCATGAGAGTGCACTTTCTTCTCACGCAATTCCTCACTGTGTTCAGCAAAGCTGTTCTGGTCTTACCAGGGAATGAGGAATTTGTGGAAATAATTCGTTAGCACTTGAGAAGCATTCATAGACCCTTGCTTTGTTGCACATTCCCCAGAGGAAGTCAACCTGCATAGAGCCTGAATAAGAACAGAACATTACTGTAATTAAAAAGAGTAAAAAAAGCCACAGCCTTTCTTTCCCTATTCCTCTCCACCCTCCTCCTATACCCCTCTGCCTTTAGATACGTCCTAATCCCCCTTGAGAATGGCTTCATCCTTGTGTGCTGATTCTTGTGCACCTCTTCCACCAGACCTCTCAGTTGAAAGCAGTCCACTCTCTTCCTCCCCCCAGGGCCGCTCTTTTCTTCTAGCCTGGACAGTCTCCTCAAACTATGGCTCTTAGGATGGAGCAGGGCTCTGGCATGACGGACAATTTTCATTCTTATCCATGGAGATAAGAAAAAAACATCCCAAGCCAGAGATGTGGGAACTGGTTTCACATTGCTCCTCTTCTGCCCTTTCCTCTGAGACCTGGGGGTTCAGTCTGAGATCAGAGTTCCCACCTCACACTGGAAACCCTAACAGGAGAGCAGCATCTGTCACCAGCCAACACGATAAATGTCCCAGGTACTTGCTGCTGACCAAGTAGAGGTTGAGCTGCTGGGGAGGCCAGTCTGGGGCCATGATGCTGCAGGGAGCACATGGATCAAGTCATGACCACAAGCCAAAGGCAGAAAGATGCTGCCAAGATCCACAGGACGGTGGGCAAGGATGCAGTCCTGACTGCCCTTGTGACACCTGTCATCCCAAATTTGGGAGGCAGCTTGATCCCACCCCTGTGTTGTGGGGAAATCCTCCCAGCTCTGCCTCAGTTCCTGCCAGGTCCTCCTCCCAGGACCTCTCACAGGGACTGTGCTCTTTCTATGCTTGGAGGAATCCAGCCTTGGTCAGATGTGGGTGTAAGTGCTGGGAGTGCCTGCAGGAGCTGAATTAGCAACATGGCTGTCTCACACCCAGGATCCAGCTCTGAGTGGGAGCTTAGAACACTAACATTTAACCCAAGTTTCTCCACTTCCATCTCATGATGGAGCTTGACATGGTGCATTTCCCATTTTTATTTCCCAGCCACTAAAAGCACTTGTCACCTTGTCCATAATGCCAGGACTCAACCAGAAGGGCAGTTGAGAGCTGGTGACCCCTCGTGTGCCCATGGATGGCAGCTCTGCGGGGCTGGGGATGTGTGCTGGGACCCCAACGCCAATCCCACGTGCAGCAGCAGCAGCCCTCCCACCCTGTTCTGTGCACAGATCCTGCTCTTCCCCAGTTGTAGGGATCCCCAGAGTTGGGCAAGTAGTCATCTGTCCCTTTCCTTGTCGTCCAAGCATCCTGCAAGTCTGCTTCTCTGTTTGTTTAGAAAAGGTTTCATGTTCACCTTCCCAAACTCCCAGACAAACTGCTCTGACATATTTTCCCTGTCAATGCAAAGACAACACAGTCTGCTAAAACAGCTGCCTGAGCCTCCCAGGTTACTGTGTTCTTGGTATTCAAAAGCCATTTTTGGAGGGACTGGCAGGGCAGTTGTGAGTCCCACGCAGTCCAGACCAGCACTCAGGCTTGACCCTGGAGAGGCATAACATGACCTCCAGGAGAGGCACCTCCAGACCCCTTTTTCTTGATATGATTCTCTCCAGACATCATGGATCAGCAGGTCTCTGACCCATTTGCTTTTTAAACCATGCTACATTGCTCTGTACTCACTTTAATACTCACCTTTGCTGTTTTTTTTTGGACACACCACATTGCAGAAGGTGGATATGGAGAAGCGCAGCCCCAAGGGTGCTCAGTGGTGTTGAAGTCAGTCAGCTGGACCAGTCCAAGAAGACCTGAGAGGAAAGACACTGTGCTCTGCTGGCCTGAAATATCACATTTGTGGGAGCTCTTCTTATGAGGAACCCTAGGACTGGTGCTGTGGGGTGCCCAAGAGCCCCAGGGTGCACATCAAGCTCATTCCACAGTGAGCTCAGCCCAGGCTGAAAGTGGTCCTCCCTGCCCATCCTGCATGGCTCCTTGGCTTTCACGGACTCTGCTGGTGCTGGTTGCTATTCACGTCCCCAAAGCCATGCAGACTCTCCCAGCCTGCATGTTGCCATTTCTGTGGCCAGACCTCAGCCTGGGCACAACGGTGTCTGGCTCTGCTTATGAGACCAGCACTTCAAAGGGCTTGGTGGTGGCCATGGGGGCTGGCTGGCTCCAAGAAGCTTTCCCCAAACTGTTCAGGCTCTGACTTTTCCCACCCGTGTCTCCACAGGTGGAGGGGGTGTGTGTGTGTGTGCATGCTAAACTCAGGGATCCGGTTGGGATTGGAAGGACTAAAGTGCCTGGAGAAAATGAACTTGTTTGCTCATTCAGGAGTGAACTGGGCTGCTGTACACCAGCACACTGCACTACAGACAGCTTCAACTGTAACTGAGAATAAACACCGTATTTTAGAGGGTGTCACAGGGGAATAGTGTCTGAAGCTAACTGTGCAGCCTCATAGCTCGTGCCAGACCTTCAAACAAACCATTGCTGAATGCAAAGAATCCCTTTTCCCTACCTGTGAAGGAACTGCAATGCATTTCACCAGCAAAGATGACTTCAACCGAAATGAAATTGAAGTTGAATTAGAAAATCACTATGATTTTGGGGAGAGTTTAAATCGTTCATTAAAGGATTTGTTATTTCAGGCTACACAGAGGAGTTATTGACAGAGTTGTGCTGGCTTCTGAGAATTCACATGAAATTACTGTATCTGTGACACGCTGCTACTGACACTGGAGAGCTGAAACCACATGATGTGGTCTGCACAGCAAATTAAATGAATGGTCAAGCAAAAAGGCACAGCATGGGAAGCACTCAAAGACTCTGTGCTTCATATGTGCAACAGTCCCATGCTGCAGGTGATTCTCAGCTCAGGAACAAACCCTTCAGCCTGGGCAACAAATTGGGGTAAATGCAGAGCTAATATGCTCATCAGAGTAAGCATAAATCTTATCTTCACAGCTGCAGATAAAAAGATGAAGCACACCCAGAACGCAGTAGCGCCTATGAAACTGTTTAATTAGGTTAAAGGAAACAGTGAGTTTTGTGTTTCTTCACAAGCAACGGATTTCTCACGTGGCCTGCAGGGTCTCTCATCTCACAGCAGGATTACCAGGAGCTACTTGCAGAGCTGAAACACTCACAAGTCTTGGTTGTAAAATAAACATGTATGAAAGAAATCCTTGCTCCCTGGTGCTTTAAAGCGAGAGTAACACAGGTGCTCTGTTGAGGAATCCCTCATCTGTTGACGCTCTGATGGAGGGTCTGTGTTTATTGTGGAGGATGGATGAGACACCACTTGCATTTTAGCAAATGGAGGACTCTTGACCTGCAATGGCGTCCTGGGCTGAGAGACACAGGACTAAATTTTCTTCTAATACTGGGGAAAATTGTACTTCTAGAAGACTCTAGTGTCTGAATTTGTGAAAATATTTACTTTATAGCAAGCCAGGCTCTGTGGGATTCAAGGTCTTGGTGTTTTCGAGCCTTGCCAGGTGCAGGGACAAGGAGGAGCAAGGCCTGGGCATTTGACCCAGGCTGGCCAACAGGATTATTTCATACCATGAACGTCACATTCAATATAAATTAGAAAAGTTTGCTGTGTAGCTCTCTCTCCCTTGATGTTGGTGGGTCCAGACAACTCCTTGCCCCGGTGCCGGACCCCTGAGGCCTTCCCTTCCTCCTGAAGCCATTGCGCTGGCAGTGTCCGCCATTTGCTGTCCCTGCTGGGAGTGCACAGCTTCCTACTGATAGAATTGGCTGAGTATAATTCCTGTATCTTCTATCAAGTATTGGGATTAATACTGCTTCTTTAGTATTATTGTTAATTATTTAGTCTTAGTCTATTAAATCTATTTATATTTCAACCCTTGTGTTTCCTTCTGTTTCCCAATTCCCCTTCCTGGGTGGGGAGGGGTCATCAGGTAATAGAATAATTGTCTAAACGACAATAGAGTGTTATGGGTTTTTCTCAAACCATAACAAATGGGTCTGGCTCTTGGGGTGTGACACTAATGGTGGGATGCCCTTCTCAAATGAAGCCCTAAATGTAGGAGTCTCTTTGTGACAAAGGGTCTTCCCAAAGCTCCATCACATCCCCTCTAGATCTGAGTCTTCATTTGGTGCCAGTTGTGAATCTGGGGCATGGCACCTGCACATGCAGCCTGCAGAACTGTGGGAGACCCAGATCCTTCTGCAGACAGGGCTGGAAGCCCAGTGGGATCCCCAGAGCACTTCACATGGTGGTGGACACCTGTCTGTGAACACCAGCTTCCCTGTGATGGTAATGGAAGCTCAGGTACCCAGCATGCATGGAAGCAACAAGGTCTCGGTGCTTGCATCTCAAGTGAGTCTTGCTTGGATGTCTTCCAGGAAGGTACCGAAGCCTTCAACATATAAACAAAGCATTGGGTGGGACTAGTTCAAATGTAGCTCTGTCCATCTAGACATCTCCACCTGAGCAGGCTGTCCAGGTGCCGTGGAAGCAGAGAGACAGAGCTGCTGGAGCACACTCAGCTTGTTCTGGAAGCAAATTTTCACAGGAGCCTGAGGGGCTATCTTATCTTCAGGGTTTGACAAACAGATGTGTGAAGCAAAGTGAGAATAATCTCATCTTTGGTGCAGTTTATTCAGGATGCGCTGTATTGCATGGTGGAAACAGGGCTGGGATCTTGCAGAACTGCAACTATTTTCAGGGCCAGCTTCAGGGTACAGGGAGAAGAACCACAGCTTTCCAAATCTGTAATGATTTCCAGGGTAGAATTAAACAATAATAACAGATAATTGGCCAGGCTGCTTGCCTAGAAGATGTATTGACCTTGCTAGCTGACAGAATGCCTTTGTAAAGCTGGAATTAGCTAAATGCTGCTAATAGATGGAGATTGGAGACAGGCACCAAAGTGACTTCAGAATTGCTGCTCCATGCTCACTAAGATATCACAGGCTTGTGTTTGGAAGAGCATGCTCCTGAGGCACCAAGCAGTGGGTTGTGGGCCAGGTACAGCATCCTGGCCATCGGTGCTATGTGGAGGATGCAGTGTCTGGGAAGTCAGACACTGACCAAGGCTGGGATGGCAGCACTGCAGCTGCGCAGGGCAGCTCTCAAAGGACTTGGCAAAATGATGTTCAGCATCTCCAGTGCCTGCTCACCACTCACCTCCTCGGTGGAGGATTGCTCCACCAAAACTGGTGTCCTGAAATGCTTTAAACCAGCCTGATAGCAACTACATGTAATGCTCTCTTCCTGAAGATATGAATTTGCTCTCAGGGAGAGCATCGATACGTGTATGGTGCTGCACATCAGTACAGAGCAGCAATGCTCCTTTAGCAATCTGGGATAAGGATGCACTGCTGCTGCTTCTTGGACTGATGGATAGGAATATTGGACAGTCAAGGTGGAGGGATGGGATCTATAGCCAGGCTACAGCTGGCACAAATCTGGACAAAATGGGTGTGGGGAGCCTGGGCAACTGTGCTGGTGGTGTGAGGAGAAGGAGGAATTTGCCTCACCCCATGCTCTTCACTGCCACAGGCATTGTGAAGGCAAATCTGAGAACAATTATATTGAAAACATGGGATTTCATTTTCAGAAGTCCTTGTCTTGCTCATGAATTGGGAGGGAGATGTGCATAGACTTCTCTTGCCTGTCATTTTCATTGTTGTTCAGGGTGCCTCACAGCTTGTGTAAACCGCATCTCTAAGAAGACTCTGTGTCCCACTCCTGCTGGTGTCCTTCATGTGCGCAGGGAGTCAGGTCAGGACAAAGGGGAGTTGGGAAGGCAAGAGACTGCAGCCCCTGTTCCACTGAGGGGCACCCCGAACCCTAGAGGTAAACGTCAATCCTTACCTCAGGATGAGAAACTGGATCAAAAATTGGCTTTTCAAGCTCTCCATCTTTCCCCCAAATTGCCAGAATCCTGTTTTGGAAATGGTCAGCTGCAGCAGTCAGATGTCTGCTGCAGGCAGAGTGCTAAATGAAGCATGGAAACCATCTTCACAAGTGTGGGAAGTTATTCAGATTTAACCGTTTGCTCCAGAGAGCCCCCAGGATCCATGAGACCATCCCTGGACCATGAGCCATTCGCATACGCTGGGCAGAGCAAATCTTTCCCAGGCAGCTTCCTGGGAAAGGTCACAAGCTTCTCCTCCATGTACCTCCCTGTGCACACCTTGGCACAGACTTACACTTTCTTGGCGGGGGGTTAAGTGTTCCTGTGGGACTTAACTTCATTAGAGTAAGGAACTGCTTCTGCAAGTGGGCTTGCAGATTTGGTCCTGAGGTGGTCCAGGCTTGTGCATAGTGGTGTGGTGTGAAGTTGCTCCCTGCTTTAGTGGAGCTGCAACCTCTGGTTACATTAAAAGCTTATTGAATTTGTGAATAATGGTGTTATGTGGTTACATCACCTTGGTTTTTATGTTCTGTGGCTGTTTTTTCTCCTCTTAAACATTGTGTAACTGAAGGGCTGATGATTCCAAGAGCAGTGCTGGTGGGTGAAAGAGACAGCAGGAATTTAGCAAGGCAATGAGGTGGCATCGCAGGTGAAAATTCACCCTCGGCCTCCTCGGTGCTGCACGCTCCCTGTGAACGCACAGCGACAAGGTGACACACGTGCCCACTGTCACGGCCCACTCGCCATCCTGGCTGTGCTCATCTCCCTTACCCACGCCTGCCACCAGAGATGGACCCTGCCTGAGGATAGTCCCCAGTGCTCTCAGAAGGTATTGCCCTGAAATAACCATCTTCCAAAGATGTCAGAAACATGGCAACAAAGTGAAATGCACAGTTGGGAGGCCCTCGTGTAGCGATCTTTCATTTGCAGTGTAGGCCCCCTGACCACCCCCGCATTTCTCATGAGGGGAATGAAACCAAAGCCAGACCGTGAACAGCAGCAGAGGAGGGCTCAGTGAATCAGTGCAGCTCCGTGGGTGTTTCCTTGGGCCCCCGTGCATATGGCAGAAGGTTTGAGTCCCACCACAAGCTGTGGGCCCATGGCCAACGCAGAGGCTGAGTTGAGGTTGCTCTCCCATACGTTGTATTTTAATCCAGAGTCTTGCAGTTCATCCCTGAGGGATGTCTAAGCAGTGGCTTCATGCCGCTTGGTAACGCTGGGACCACTGAGCAGCAGAGATGCTGCAGACTGCTCTCAAGGACTTTGCTGTTGGTCCAGGCCACCAACAGGGAGCACTGTGAAGCCAGGGTTGGCTCAGAGACCTTGGGAGTGTGTGCGTTGCAGACAATGACTTTGAGGAGTGAGTGGGATTTAGGAATAAATCAATTACTGGATTAAAATAATCAAGGAAACCATTTGAAATGAGCTTTAGAAAACTGAAGTGTTGGTAAATTCACTGCAGAGAGCTGAGAGGCAGCGATGCATCCTTCCCTGCTGTGCCTCCAGCCGCAAAGTACAGGATGGGCAGAGGCTTTGCTATCCTGCTGGCCAGCTAGCTCCTGCAGGGCTTGAAGTGTTCACCTCTTCTCTTGCTGTGGTGGAGAGGCTGGTTCTGCAGTAAATCAGAAGAACATGAGCTTATAATGTCTCTAGAAGTGCCTGGAGCTCCAACAGGTCTATCAGAGTGGGTTTTAGTTACATTGAGCGAGGTGGTATGGAGTGAAGTCGATAGCAGAGATAGCAGACACTCCTGCGGTGTCTGGTTTCTCCTCAAAGCTTCCCCAAATCCCAGCTGCAGCCCAGGCTGCCTGGAGCACACTTTGCAGATTGTCCTGCTTTGGGTTGCAAAGAACACCTGGCACAGAGACCTGTGGCCATGAGCCAGCTGCTGTCATAAGTCACCTGCCTGTACGCACAGGGCTGCCCTTCAGGGAGCTGTTGGTCCATCTGCTCCAGGGAAAGCGGGGGAGCAGAGGGGTGCAGAGATGTCCCTGAACCACCATGTCCCCAGGGACACCTTTTGGCAATGTGTCCTGTTCTCAGTGCCAAGCCCCAGCAGAGCTTATTTAGCCTGGAACAGGAGGGCTGAGGGGGATCTTAGTAGATGTGCACTATGTCCTGAGTATTGGTACAGGGTTTGTCTTGTCCCAGGAGGCAAGGCTGCTCCCTGGCACCTGCCTAGTGCACCTTGGGGACAGCCCTGTCACTGAGGGGTCTCAATTAGCAGGACAGTGACAATGAGGCTAGGCTGGATGTGAGCAATGTCCCTGGGCAAATAGCTGAAATGGCTGGAGAGAGGACAAAGGGAGGAGAAGGTCCCAGTATCAAGCCTCAGAGGACCATGAGGAGCTGTCAGTAGCACAGGGGAAGGATCAGTGGGGAGAGAAGGGGAGAGAGGGGAAGAGGAGCTGGGTCACTGCAGTAGCTGATGGGACAGGGAGCAAGTCAGGAGGAGACCACATGTGATGTGGTATGGATGAGAAGGGGGTGGTGGGGAGATGAGTCAAAAGATGTGGGAGGTGGTAGGGCTGAGACAAATTGGTTTGTGACCCATCTGCTGGTAGAAAAGGGCATAGATTGATTTCTAGAGGTCCTCACCAGAAGTTTAAATAGTACTGACTGAAGCCCCCACTTGGAAAGCCAGGAAATAAATTTTCCTATCTGAGCTCTTGAGAGTGGGTAAACACTTCTGTGATTGACGGTGTCTGCTTTACCTGCCTGTTTGCAGTTTTCTACACCTGTATGTTGTATTCCTTTCCAAAGTGGTGGCTGGGGTACCAACAAGAAGGGATGTTTTGGCTGTGCCAGCTACTGTGTGCAGGCAAGGGCAGAGCCTCCAGGAAGCAGAACTTGGGAGATGTGGGACAGAAAGCAGAGAGAAGCAGAGAGAAGAGAGCAAGAGCAAGGTCACAGAGAGCTGGCATCTCCAAGAGCCTGGGAGGCTGCTGGGAAGAGCCATGAAAAGAAACAAGGGACTGTGTGGTGTTGGGTACCCTGCGGAAGAAGGAGCACCATGTTGGGCTGATACCAGATAGGTGAGGGACCACCTGCAAGGCACAGGGACATCTGTCTCACTTCAACCCCTTTCTGCTTACTTGTGTTGAGTTTTCTCAATCTGCAGACGTTTCCTATTACTTTGTGGTGCAGGAATGCTCTTCTCTGCCTCAAATCCCTCTCTTCTGCCATCAGCATGGGCTGGCGGGCGCTGCTGCGGGTCATCAGCTCTTTAACCCTCCTTAGGGCTGGTCTGCATTTGGGAGCACAGACAGATCTTAACTGGCAGAATGAGAAATGCAGGGATGTGCTGCAAAGACAGGATGACTGGGTGCCTGCCAGCGCAGCGGTGTGCCGTGGGGGGTTCCCGGGGAGCAGACAGATGGGATGTGGTGGGCCATCCTGCGGAACTTGTGGCAATTGTCAAGTATCCCACGAATGCTCACATTCATTTTAATGGCTTTCTTAGTGGCTGGGATTCCCGAGGTGCATAAACCAGTCAAGAACTTCCTGCCAAAACAGCCTTCATTAGACAAATGCTGGCTTGTAACCAGCATGTGTCATAACAGTTTTAACAAATTAATGATAATGATTAGAAAAAAAACACGTAATAATGGTGTTTCTTGGGTCCAGGGTGGAACTCATCATGCAGGCTTAACAGGACAGCTATGCTGGAAATAAACATTTTAAAATATGTGAGCATCTTAGATCTGAATCTCTCCATTGCTTCAGAGGCAGCTTTTTGAAGAATACCCTCTGGGGTTCCTATTTGGAAACTGACTGTTTTTCAGTTCTTTACTTTTTCTATTTTTTTTTTTTTAAATTCTCAAAAACTGTCCATGGGTTGTCTCAGCTTTTTGGAGTGATTTCCAAACTGCACCTTTGAGGTTTGCAGTTTGTTCTGGCCAGTCCCCTTCATGGGGCATCCCTGTGTCCCAGTGTCACGGGCGGAGTGACTAACTTCAGTCATAAGAGAGAAGTAGTGAAATATTTATTAAGGTGAAACAGTGATTTAACAAAATTAGTAATGAATGTGACAGTGTTTTATGAGATTTGGTGTCAAGGTACACTCTATTATTTACTGCACAGAGGACAGGGTCAGATAAGTGGTCTAGGTCCCCACTCACCCCACTCCAGACAGTGTTTTGGCTGTGTTGCCAGCCATCCCCCAAAGTCCAGGTGCAACTTACCGCAACTGATGTTGTGATGGCCACGATGGCCATGGTCCAAGCAGGAGCCAGGGTGGGGAGAAGAGGGGGAAAAACAAGGAGAGCACACCTCCACACCCAGGGTGCTCTCTCAGGTGTGCCGTTGGGCTGGCTCACCCTGGGGCATGGGCATCTGGAAATGCATGCGTGTGGAGCAGCTGGGGGATGCCACTGGTGTGAAGGTGTGGAGGGCAAGGCTGAGAAAGTGTACATTTTAAAGTATGGTATGTTTCCTGGATGTGTGTCAGTTCTCACAGCCTCCTTCAGCTTCCACTCCATCCAGATGACAGTGATGTCTCTGCTGATGGGATGCCACTGAGCATCTCTGTGTTATTGTCTTGGCCTGGATATGAACAGAGGGAGGATCGTAATTACTATTTCTTTGCTGTGTGGAAGGGTCGGTGAGCACCATGGGAGCTGGACTTTGAGACACAGAAAGAAAGTACTGATATTTGAAAGGGGAAGACTGCTGGGGTGGGACAACGTTTCCATCATGGATCAGCTTGACTTTTCCCTTCAGTGTGTCCATGACCCTGGCTTCTGGGCTGGTCAAGGGGAATGAGGGGTCTTTGTATTTTGCTTCTCTGCTGAGCTGTAGCAGGAGATACCCTCCGTCTGGTCAGAGAGGGGAAGACTCAATTTTGCCAGACCTTTCCCTAGAGAAGGGGATGCTGCAGCCTGGGGCTGGGCAGGACGTGCCTCAGATCATGCTAGTGTGCCTACTTCTGCTCATGGCCAAGCCCAGACCATGCAGAGGGCACCATGCGTTTGCACTATGGAGGGCAGCCCAGGCTCTAGATCCCTGCAAATCCCACTGGTTTGTGTTGCAGGTGGTATGGATTCCTTCCTGGAGAGACACCAAGGCCAACTTCTCTATCCACTGAACTTGCTGCTGGGGCCGGCAGCACATCCAAAGGCAGAGAGGCTGGGCACATCTCTGCTGCAAGTTTGTATGGGGTCGATCATGGTGAAGAGCCCACGTTGTCTTCTCATGGGTGTCTTAGGGTGCAGCACAAGCACAAACCTATGTCTGAGCATAGGTTTACTTGAACACACTGCACACCTGGGTTGAACTGCGAGTCAGCTTCCTCTTTCCATCCCTGTGCCAAGCCCCAGAGAATCAGGTAGATACTTCTTTGAGCAGCCCCAACCACCTGGTCTGGCTGCTTTCCTGGGGCACAGGTTCAGAAACAGCTCCAACTGTCTCTCCACTTGTCCTTTGCAGGACTCCTCCAGGTCCTGCAACCCCCCCCAGCCTGCATCACACCAAAATATAGCTGATCAGAAATCTTTGTGCAGTTGGAGAGCTGGCATTGTACGCAGGAGTGCACATCTGTCTCTGAGGTTTTAGAAGCGCACAAGGGCACTAGTTAAACTTGCATCCCTGTGGGCTAGAGCTTCAGCAGAAAACTCTGCTTTGAGCTCTGAGCTCTTCCCCGTCCAGCTCAGCCTCTGGAGACTCACTCTCTGCAGAGTGTCATTCCCTCAAGGGTTCAAATTCCCAGGCACTTACCCTTATCCTCCTGCTCTCCTCTTGGCTGCATGTTTTGCTGTTCTGCTGCCGAGATTTACAGCCTCTGTCTCCATCCCAGTAATCAGTACACGCTTGCAGCTCCTCGCTGCCTGGCTGCTTCACCCCCACGGCTCCTGTGTGCAACTCACGTCCCTGGTTTAAATCTCCCTTTAAGCACACACCTGTTTTCTATTGCTGTTGCGGCATGATTTTAACTGTGTATGTATTACATGTCTTTAAAATTTATGCAATTCATTTTTTTATGTGCAGAGCTTTGCGATAAGCTATGAAAGGTACGCTATAAAAATGTGTAATTGCACTGTATTTTTTTTTTCTCGACACATGGCAAAAATGTATTTTTATTTTTATTTTTTTGAGGGAAATATGTGTTGGGGGAAGGGAGGAAGAAGAGGGGAGAAGCAGCAACAATCGATTCCGTGGAGGCAGAGTGCAGAGCTGTCCTGCTCTGCATTCACCCCGGGTGCTGCAGCAGAAGGGCTGGCAGACAGCGGGAGGACCGCTGGCTCGACCCAGCATCTCCAGCGGTGGCCAGCTGTGAGTGGACACGCCAGGACTGACCCTCTGCTTCACCTCTTGTTAGTGCCCCCGCTTGCTCCCCGGTAAATGACTTGCCCATGTGCTTCCTTATCCTAAAAGGCAGAGATCAGAGCTTAGTGCAGAGCTTAATTGGGCTGCAAAGAGGCAGGTTCTCTCTCTGCCTGAGCGGTGAGATGTTGGGAAGTGCCGTACAGGGATGGGGGGAGAGTGGGGGCAAGGGGTGGCCAATCTGGGGGATGTACAGACACGCTCCGAGCTGGTGTGGGGAAGTTGAGCATCAGGTGAAGGAGTGGAAGTTTTTGTGGTCTGCAGGGGCCACAGGGAACTCCCTGTTGACCCCTCCTCACCTGTCTGTGAAGTGCTCGGCTCCATGAATGGGGGTCGGTGGAGCTGTGCTGCTGTGAAAGGCCCTTAGACCCATTCCTGGTGAGGATGCTGTTGCAGGAATCGGCAGGATCAGCCTGGCCACCGTCCCCACAGTCCCCCTGGGAAAGTAAGGCTCCCCTGGGCTTGGGGGTCCCCTCACAGCATGGGCAGCACAGCAGGCACTGCGGCAGGTCATGCTGGTCACATTCTTCTGCCTGCTTCGGGACTGGTGACTGAAGGGTGACACAGGACTGGCCTGATGCTTGGAGGTTTGAATTTCTCAAGTGAAGTGCAGATTGGTCCCAGGAGACCTGGGGTGGCTGACACCTCTTCCTCTCCCATTTGCCCCAAAGCTGTGATTTTCTTTTGTTTTTTTTTAATCACAGTTAGGTTGATGGTTGGACTAGATAATCTTAAAGGTCCCTTCCAACCTCAATGATTCTATGTCCTGCACACAGGATTGTCTCCAGGCTTTCAGATACATGGATACATGGATATCTTCCAGCACGGGGAGGAGAAGATCAATCATTAACAGAACGTTTTGCTGACTGCTACCAGCAGATGGTACCGGCAATTTTCACTTCTCTGCCTGCTTTAACATATTGAATTACAAACCAAACAAAACAAAACATAACCCTCTCCAAACAAACAAACACCAACAGCCAAACAACCTCTGAAAGATAGGTGAAATGTCTTGGCTACGGGCATCTGGTGGCTTGTCACAGTGAGAACCAGCGACTCCCCTGCTGCCACAAGCTCCCCATGCCACCACCGGCATGTGCTGTCTTGTCCAGTTTGGGCTCTCAGCTGGGAGAATACCCAGCCGCTTTCCAGGCAGTAAAGCTTTTGGGAGAGGTACTGTGACTCACAAATGTTGCTGCCATGGTGGCTTATAGGAACTGGGGAGTATGCCTGTAGATGGCTGAGAAAGCTGCTGACCCTCCATCCTCCCTGCTTCTGCTCTGCTCCGCTACAGGCAGCCAGAGAGCATCCCTTCTGGGAGCTCACCCACCCCACATGGTTCCTACCCATTGCTCCTTCTCTTCCAACAGGAAAAAGATGAGTCACAACTGACAAAGAGAGCTACAGAGCACCCATCCCTCACGATTGCTACCTCCCCGGACCTGCCCGGAGGATGCTGCTCTTGTGACCCCTGCCCAGCCCTGGCTCCAGAGCCCGGCTGCATCACTCCCTGGCATCCCCCAGCGTGCCAGGTCCCCGGGGGGGTACCACAATGTGGAGAAGGGTTCCTGCCTCGGGGACAGGGCAAGTAGCAGAGAGCCAGGTGGCAAGGAGCTGCTGGGCACTGCCGGGCACCACGGGGTACAACATTTTCACTCTTTTCAAGGACAAGAAACATTTGGCCTTGCAGAGAGGTGGATGAAAAAAAGGATGAGCTCTAAAAGCCAGGCTTCTGTTGGAAGACCTGGAATTAGGGGGAAGTATTTACAAAGCAGCCAGCTTTCTCACTGGGGCAGCCTGTGCTGTCCAAAGTGCCCTCAGAATGTGCATGGGAAGGCAAGGTTTGGTCAGCTCAGACTGAACAGGACCCTGGCACAGATTGCTGGTGGGTGATCCCTCTTTCCTTTGAGAAGGGTCCTTACCTGGGCTTGGCCCAACCACACCATGGCTCAGGGGATGGCAGACACTCGGAGGTGGAGCAGAAACCAGGCTGTGCTCTGTCCACACACCCTTGCTTGGTGGTCGTGGACCTTGCATTGCTTTACTTGTGCCTGTTCTCCAGTGTGGTTCCCCATGAGCAGCAACTGCTGTGAGCGCGAGAGGGCCGACAATGGTATATCCAGCTCTTTGTGGCTGGAAGGTAGCATACCCACAGGGAGAGGAGAAATGCTGTATGTTCCAGATCCGTGCCCTTCATAGGCAGCCTCAGAGCACCAGAAACCAGTTGCAGCCTGGGATAATTTTTTCCATCACCGAAAGCAGCTGTTTATTCTTTTGGTGTGCTCTAGGAAGCCTTCAACTTTCACCCTCAGCCTGGCACCAGTCTCTAGTCTGCCCGAAACCAGCTGTACCATCTGGGCTGTGACCTCCTAAAGATGTGTCTCTCACAGTGACCTTCCCAAAGCCCCGGGACAGTCTCACCACAAAGGGAGGAGAGGCCAGGGCTTCTGCTTCATGCAACAGCCTCATCTTTAGTGCCATCACCTCCTTCACTTGGAAGGGGCCTGCTGGGGTGCTAGGACAAGTGGAGCAAGCCATGCCATGGGGCCTTTTGAGGTACGTGTGGGTGGGGAGGCAGACCTGGCTGCAGCTCTGGGGCAGTTGTAGGCACCTGTAGAGGGTGGAGGCTCCTCAGCTTTCCTGCTGGTGTCCCAGCTAGGACAATCTCAGCACCTCCACAGTCAGGAGGTGTGTGGGGAGTTGCACACTGTGACCAGTCTTCATGCTTGGCCTAGGTGGCTGTAAGAAGCCAGAGGTGACCTGTACTGTGACCTGTGCCCATGACACCAGAGGTGCTGAGGCAAGCAGACACCTGGCAGCAGGAGACCTGAAATGACCTGCTGTGCGAGGAAGCCATCACCCCTTCTGCTGTCTGAAATAACTCACAAATTACCAACCAGCAGCTTCCTGCCTGCCCACTGCTCCCCTCTGTCCTCGCATTTCACAGGTGGTGTACAGCGAGCAGAAAAAACCTTTGCTCCTTTCCAGGCAGGCTTCCTTGATGATGTGCATCTCTTGAGAAAGGTTGCAAAGATTTCTGAAGGGGTAAGGCCAGCCTACAGACAAGGATGGTTTATTTTCTCCCTGCTCCATTCCCTAGGAGAACTTCATTGCTTTTCACTTGTGCTTCACTGTGTTAGATCTTCCTGAAAAACTTCAACTAGCAAGATGCAGCTTGATTAATTGTTCATAGGGATGGGCCCTCTATAGTTCTTACTTACAATATATGAGCTGTGCCTTCTCTATTTGTGGAATAAATGCAACCCAGCCACAACTTATAGAAGCAGAATTTCCCCCAAGTAATAGCAGCAATATGGTGAGCAATAACATGCATTACAAAAAAAAATAATAATCAAAGCTATTAGTCAATTTATGTGCCCAAAATTTTGGTCATACAGCTCTTCCCTTCTTGTAATATGTTCTCCTAAGAGCAATAGAGCTGTGATTGCCTTCTACTGTCTCCATGTGTAGAAGATTGCTTCTTCAGGAAATGATGTAATGGGCATTTTAATATCTATTGTGTTGCACAGACAAACAGCAAAGGTTTGAACTATCCTGACAGCTGCAATCAGCAATAAAAGGCAAGGCTCCACTCAGTCCAAATATGTGCGCTGTTGCTTTTAACATCTCTGCCATGTTAGTATTCCTTTGCTGATCTATCTTCTGACCCAGCCTGGGGCCTAGGACCTACTGGTCACATACCAACAGACAGCTCCCACTTATTTCCTCACTGGAATCTGAACCCTCTAATCCTTAAATAAAATGCAAATAAGAAAATCCTCTGGAAGCTGTCAAAGCCATTGCTGAGGCAAGTCAGCATCAGCTCTGAGTGGAGGGTAGGGGTAAGATGCTGCATGGCAAATGGTTCATGCACTGGCTTCCAGGACTCCAGAACCTACCAGCTGGTCTCCTACAATGTTTTGGAGGAAGCACAGCCCTTGTTCAACTCTTGTGATGTCCTTGGTTGGGCCAGTCCTGGGTGATGTGCACATCCTCTCCTCGGGAGTGAAGTAACCACTGCCTTACAAAACTCTCTGAAGTTTGTCTTTCTTGCTACTAGACAGAATGAAGGAAAATGATAATTGAGTGCATGCAGCAAAGTGCATGATTGGGCATTTGATTACAAAGGTGGAGTGAAAAAAGGCAAGGCACGCGAATCCCAGCTTGCCTTTGTTGCTAGGTCATAGAATCACAGAATGGTTAGAGTTGGAAGGGGCCTCAGGACTGACCACAAAGCAGTGACCCCTGCTCCAAACACCATTTCATGAAAGAACCTAAATGCAGGGTTCTGCCTAGCAGCTATTAGTATCCTTCCTATGCAGAAAGAGCACAGACCCTCTTCTCTGGAATACCTCATTTTTCCTGTCTAGTCTCACTCCTTATTTTAAGAAAATATGGTAGTACTCCTGTTTTCCTCCCTGCTTGGAAGACTAAAGCCTTCACTGGACACCTGTCCTCAAGAAATGCCCCACACGTTGTAACTGAAACCCTTCCAGTACAAAATGCATCTTATCATGTGAAGTTTTGGTTATATAAGGTTACTTGTGGCCTTCTGACAGTGGTGCTGCACTAGTTTTGATGGGTACCACCTGGGACACGCCATTTACGCAGATGACTGACGTTGTAACACAGGGTTTAGGCAATAAACACTCTCCTCCTGCCATGTAAACGGTGCTCATTTGGGAAATGTCACCTCTGCTATTTAAAGCATTTTTTTGGATCACTGCATTATTCTTAAGCCTGTCACCATACTTTATAAACCACATAAGAGGAATTTATTATACAAACATCTCCCTGTTTTTTTAACTTTACAGTTTCCAGATCATCCCTGGCATTACGTACAAATTAGATAAGACACATCTCCAGCGATGAGACAGATATGAGAATGGGGGTGCATGCTCTCTGCACCCACCCCCTCCTCCCCAAACAAACTGTCGCTTGGGATCCCTCTCACAGTGTATCACTGAGAAAACTGCCTCCTCTTCGTCTCGGGTGATGCTGAGTCAGACCCTCTCCTCCCCGCTTGGCCAAGCCAGGTGGCACAGCACTATGTGCACAGCAGAGCTGGGCAGTGCTGTGCACAGAGGTGTCAGGATTGTGCTCTTGACTGTCCTTTGCTGGCGTGTGTTTCTGGCGGCCCCATCATGATGAACCTCTTGTTACCCTGAGTCAACATCCATCCCTGGTCTGGGCCTGTCTTGCTCACCCCTGGAGGAGAGGTGTGTGATGGCTCATGGAGCTGACCCAGATCCGTGCTCCTGCCTTGATCACAGAATCATGGAATTGTTAGAGCTGGAAGGGACCTTAAAGATCATTGAGTTCCACACCCCTGCCCTGGGCAGGGACACCTCCCACCAGACCAGGTTGCTCAAAGTCCCGTCCAACCTGGCCTTGAACCCCTCCAGGGATGCGACATCCACAAACTTTTTTGCCTGGATGTGTCTCTTGTCAGAAGGAAGCACTAATATTTGCTCCCAGGGAGCACAGAGCTCTGCTGGGTGCTGTCCCCCAGACCTCACCCACTCCTCTCGGTCTGCATGTGCAGCCTCTCATACTCTTTGTGCCGCTGCATGGCTGCTGATGGTGGTGGGCACTTGCAGGAGGAGAAGATGAAAAACCTTATGCTTATAGTTACTCTCCACCAGCCTTGAACAAAGAGACAATCACAGTCTCCTTGAGCCAAGTCTGGCTTAAGATACTCCAGATTTTGAGGCAGAGCTTTTCATAGCTGGAAAAAATCTCACTGCAAGCTCTTTGGGTGAGACGAACTGACTAGCATACAATTACTGATTAGTGTAGAGTTAGGTGGCAAGTATCCCTTAAGTAACACACTGATGCCAACTTTGCATGCCATGATGGAGCTCAGCTCCTGTGCTCCAACTGCCTACTGGACGACTGTTGTGGACTCCTCTTCTTGGGTGAGTTGCAGAAGAAAAGCAGAGTTATAAATGAATGTTCACAATTGTTACAGTTGATAAGAATTATTTTGAAATTTCTGCCTCTGAGGACCACAAACTCAATCCCAGGTGAAGTAAATATGCATATTATGCTATGCTCCGCACTATTAAGCAATAAAAAAAAAAACACAAAAGCTGATACGGAAATGCAGAAATAGTGCATTATTATAAAATTTCAGGATTGCAAAGAAAATACATTTCCAGAAAAGCTGGTTAAGTTTTACATACTTCCCACTGAAATCAGTCTGTGTTACAAATAAAAACTTTTCTCATGAAAGCAGTGTTTTTACTAAAAGATGTAAAAAAAGTTGTTCTTTGCTGTTTCTAAATCATGCCCTGCTCCCCAAAGAGAGGCAGTCATTTTGAACTGGTCCGATACAGGTGTGGAGACACCATATCACAGGCTCCATGGGGTATGTGGAGCTCTGTAGGGTGTGCTGGTTATGTAGTCCAAGAGGCACACTCTGAGGATGAGAGTCAAATTCTCCTCTAATTCACCACTAACTTTCAAATGCACTCTTTCTTCATAGAAGATAGGGTTGGAAAGAATACTAAATGGTGGTCTTGTCCACTTCTTGTCACAGAGCACGATCAGCTCCACTTGGGTCATTCCTAACAGACTTTTTCCTATGGTGATCTTAGGATACAGATTCTCTGACCTTTTCACTCTGTCTCTACGCCTTACCATCCAGACAGCTGGATTTTTCCAATGTCTGACCTGAAAAGGTACTGTTTAACCCCATGGCTTCTTGTCCTATCTGCTCTGGGGATCAAATTTTGCTTTCCCTTCCTTCACAAAGATTTCTATGTCTCCTCCTACTCTTGTCTTGCTCCTGTCTAACCCTTCCAGTTTTGCTCTTTGGGACCAGTTTTCCCTGTTCTATGATGATTCTTGTTATTCTCTTTTGAACACACTCCAACTGACCCTTTATTTTCTCAAAACAGAGAAAGTATTATTCCAGCTGATCCCTTAGCAGTGAAGAGCAGGCGGAAGAATGTATTTTTTTTAACAAGTGGCACCCCTGTGCGTGGGCCCCAAAATGAAATGTGCCTTCTTCTTGGCATTGCTTTGTCCTGTTGACTCATTTTCTCCCTGGGACACCTCCAAGTCCCTTCCTGCCAGCAGCTGGACCCTCACCATTCTCCTTGTAGAACTGCCTCCTGCTTTTTTTCTGCCTGTTTCCCTAATTTGTGGAAAGATTTGGAATTTGAATCCTGTCCTTCTGCATACACATGATCTCCCAAAACTTGATATTATCTAGGAAATTAAACAAGGCTGCTATTTCTTCCATCGTATGGGTCATTAATGAAAACACAGAATAGTGCTGGAGTCAAGAGAGATCCCAAAGGAGCTCTACCCATCCCTGGGATTAATGGAACTTTTTAATTAGAAAAGTGAGCAGGGTGGTAAGCATCCAGCTTTCTGGTGTTTTGAGCACTATGCCAGAAAGAGAAGGTCTGTTTTTAGGCTGTTTTTAAAACCAAGGAGTTCACCCTCCTCCCAGAAGTGCCTTACCAATGGGTCGAGGAGGAAGAACCAAAGCCATTTTCCATCAAGTGGGCACGACTAAACAACAAGGGAGTATTATCCCACAAGATGCCTGGGCCCTATCTTCTTTTTAGGCACTCCTTAGATTTTGTATTATATTGCCATTCCTGAGTTCCGGGTATAGGATGTATCTCTAGAATAGTGTTCTTTTAAATACTTTATTGTTTAGGCACCTATCTTTTTTTCCTGAATGTGTCTGGTTTGGATTCCTTCATGTACTCGTGATAAGTGCTGTCTGTTGCTTTTTACCTCACTTCACAACAATTTGAAAGTAAACTTATGCATGAACCTGACTGCCAGTCCAGTGTCCATTTTGTCCCATCTGATGTCTCAGACATCCCATGCAAAGTTGCCCTACTGCCCCTCCATCAGCTTCTTCATCTTCCTGTGTGGAGGACATTGCCCTTTGCTTGGGATTTGGAAAGACTCTTCATGCTCAGCTGGTGGAGCAGGCTGGTTACTGTCACAGAATCACAGAAAGATATGGGGATGGAAGGGACCTCTGGAGATCATATAGTCCAATCCACTGCCAGAGCAGGTCCACCCAGAGCAGGTCCCACAGGAACACGTCCAGGTGGGTTTTGAATGTCTCCAGAGAAGGAGACTCCACCATCTCTCTGGGCAGCCTCTTCCAGGGCTCTGCCACCCTCAACGTAAAGAAGTTCCTTCTCATGTTTAGGGGGAACTTCCTGTGTTCCAGTTTGTGCCCCTTCCCTCTTGTCCTGTCTCTGGGCACCACTGAAAAAAAACTGGTCCCATCCTCTTGACACCCACCCTTTAAGTATTTACAGGCATTGATCAGATCCCTCCTCAGCCTTCTCTTCTCCAGACTAAAAAGACCCAGATCCCTCAGTCTTTCCTCATAAGAGAGATGTTCTAGTGCCCTCATCATCTTTGTAGCCCTCTGCTGTCCCCTCTTCAGCAGTTCCCTGTCCTTCTTGAACTGGGGAGCCCAGAACTGGACCCAGTGCTCCAGATGGGGCCTCACCAGGGCAAAGCAGAGGGGCAGGATGACCTCCCTCCACCTGCTGGTCACACTCTTGATACAGCCCAGGATGTCACTGGCCTTCTTGGCCACAAGGGCACATTGCTGGCTCATGGTCATCCTGTTGTCCACCAGGACTCCCAGTCACGTTAATTTGAGAATCTTTTTCAAGGGCCTTCATTTTCTGCAGCAGGTGCAGGGGCTGGAGAGCTCTGGCCACTCTCACAGGGGTGAGGGTGAGCTCTGGCCACCACCAGAACTGCAGCTCCCTCACTAACTTGTGATGAGTGAGGAGCCCATGGGGCGATGGACTGGTGTAGCAATGCAGACATCACCCTGCGTCCTCCTTCAGGTGCCATGGGATGAGTCCCTGGTCCAGGGACTCTGCTAACCACACGGCTGGCTCAGCTTGGGAGCAGAGGACAGAGATGTGCCCTGTGACCACCTTCACCCCAGTCTCTTGCTATGTACATGCTGTGTGCATGCTTGAGCCTGTTGGAAAGCTTTGCCTGGAAGCTCAAGGAAATTGCTCACTTGGTTTTGTCCCCTCTCTCCAGCACCAACAAGGGCAAGAGAGAGCCCATTCTGCTTGAGTCCATGTCTCCCAGGAAAAAACTAATTTCCTTCCAGTTTTCCTAAGATAAAACTGCAAGGTTCATCGTAATTAGGTGGCTGTGCTCACTGCTAACTCCTGCAGGAGGATGTCACTACACAAGGCAAGATACTCTGAGCCTCGAAAACAGGGTGCAGGTGCTGTCTGACAGGTGGTGGCCCGGGTGACGCTGCTAACGAGGCAGCACGTGCGCTGGGAGGCTCCGGCAGGACACGGCTTTCGTGGGCCCTGTCAAGTTCTAATTTTACAAGTTAATTATTGAGTGTAGACTTACATAAGGTTAACATGAACGACAGACAATTAATAGTGGTGGGTCTGCAAGCTAGGTCGCGGCTGTGACACTCTCGCAGACATTTCTGCAAGGGCACAATAATTTGTCGATGTGAGTTATACGGCATCGCAATAGGCTATGAATTTACCAAATCACAAATGTAAGCTGCAGGCACGTACTAATGGGCTTATCCATGGAAATAATGCTGTTAGTGTGGGGCAAGTGCCCATGTCTCCTTAGCAAAACAAATTAAACAGCCAAAAAGTTGAATTTTTAGTTGAGTAGTCTAGCCTATTCTGAGAACTGTAGAATGGTGGGGGCTGGAAGGGACCTCTGGAGATCATCTTGTCCAATCCCCTGTCAGAGCAGGGTGACCCGGAACAGGTTGGACAGGAATGCATCCAGGTGGGTTTTGAATGTCTCCAGAGAAGACTCCATAGAGAAGGTCTCTCTGGGCAGCCTCTTCCAGGGCTTTGCCACCCTCGAAGGAAAGAAGATTTTCCTCATGTTGAGATGGAATTTCCCATGTCCCAGTTTGTGCCCATTGCCCCTTGTCCTGTCACCAGGCACCACTGAGAAGAGTCTGGCCCCATCCTCTTGCCACCCACCTTTTAGACATTGATCAGCATCAATGAGACCCCCTCTCAGTTTTCCAACAACTAGTTCATAATAACACTGGGCCTAGGTGACTTCTGGGACTCATTAGCTAATTGGGCATCTTCAGATGTTTTAGCACCCAGTGAACAGCAGGCACAGAGTACCAGCAGGCAGGGCCTGTCCCTTGGCTCATTCCCAGCCCAAGGCTTGCTCTGGAGGATGAAGGTGGTTATGGTTGCCACCTTTAAAGAACTAAGTAGGACTTGCAAATACTGCTGCAGAGCTCCTGAGGAGAAAAAGGTGGCACCAGAGTCACCAGCCTTGACAGAAGAGGGAGCATGTGTAGGGCACTCGCCTGGGAAGTAGAAGACCTGAGTTCAGTGCCACCTGAGCATCTGGGAGCTGGAACCCACATGTCCTGCCCCAGCTCCTGCCTGATGGGACACGCCAGCTCCAAACCCTCTTCCCTCCCAGGACAAGAAAGGCATTGAACATGATTTCAGTACTTCTTGTGTGAAGTCTCAGAATATCAGAGATTGTTTTTGTAAAATGATACTGGTACACAGAAGGCACTGATGACGGAAGAGGCCATGGGGAGGTCCAGCCTAGCCAGTATAGACATGGATCCTGGGGCAGATAAGGCCCCTCAGGCTGGCAGCTTTCAGTCATGTCCACCTGAAGCACCTTGAGGTAATACAGCACCCAGAAAACCCCATGAGAAGGGAGAAGCAGAAGGAGGAGAGCTGGGTTTGGGGGAGGACAGCAGACTGCAGCCCAGCTCCTGTCCAAACACAAAGTCACTTCTGCACCGTGACTGGGCCAGAACTTACCAGGCAGCCCGGGTGGTCCTCTGCCCACCCCTCCCCTCCTCTGCAGCAGCATTCTCCCTCTTCTCTGACAGAAGGAGCGTGCTTCCTCTGACCCCTGTTCGCAGAGGGCCTGTTCCGTCTCCTGGGGGGAGCAGCTGGACACTCCATTGGGACCCGCCGGCCTCCCAGGCTGCGCTGGAGGAGAGCAGGGCCACGGGCCCTGGGGGAGGCTGCTGGCAGCAGGGCCTGAGCTGATGGAGGGGGTGGACTCCCATTTCAAGCTCCCCTTACGACAGACGTCAGCTCTGCCTTTGTGCAGCAGATGAAACGAAGGAAAGAAAGGGTCTTGCCCGTCCCTTGTGGCGGGAGGCCCTTCTCCAGCACATGCAGTGTCACGCTGGGCACGATCCGCAGCAGCCCCCGGGCACCAGCCTGTCTTCGGAGCTTCGCTGCCAGTCGCTCTGTTACTCCTCCGCTACCTCGATTAATTGGATTTTCCCAGCCCTCTCCAGCCCCTTTCTTCCTGGTGATTGGCAGGGAACGGAAAGGCGATGCTGACTGAAGCTGACAAGATTTCTTCTTAAAAAAAAAAAAAAGAGAGAAAGCTTGCATTGGCTCCATCAAAGACTTTTATTAAAGCCACATGGGGAAAGAGCTGCCCTGTCAGACAGCTTTCTGTATTGAGAAAACATGAAAGAAGCCAACAGCTATAATCAGCTCAAGAAATTTATTGCATTTTTGACCCTGATGTGGTCGTGCTCTGCTCCAGATTTCTTTGAAGGTGTTGCAGGTTTATTGATTGTGAAAAATGTCAATGTGTCACATGCCCAATTAACTTGGCACTTCTTGCTATCAATACCCTAATTGCCTTCTCTTTAGAGAGGCCTTTAATTTAATTAACCCTCTCCCCCCCCCCCAACTTGTTTTCGCAGCTAACATGCTTTAATAAACAGTTGATCTGGGGCCTGTGTTCTGCTGGTAATGGAGGAGATGAAGGAGAGTAGATTTCTCATAGAGATGCAACATCCATTTCCAAGGGCCTCTAAGGCTGTCTATCAGCTCACAGGGAACAACAATGAGCAGGCGCTGAAGGTGCCTTTTTTTCTTCTTTGTTGACTGCCTCGTCCCTGCCTCTTCTCAGGCACCAGGAGATGAATCCTTTTTAGCAGAAAAAAACATGAGAGAGAGACCTGACCTCTCCAGGGCTGTGAGTGGAGCTGACACCAACACCCTGCCCTGTGAAGGTTGCCTTGGAAGTGAAATGTTTAGTGCCGCTTTTGTGTTTGTGGGTTGTTGGGGTTTTTTTTTTTTTTGGTTCTTTTTTTTAGCCAATGCAATGAAGTTTCATAGAGCTGTTGGTGTGCTGAGGTTGTCAAGAGTTAATTTGGACAGTCTTACTATGGTTTTGTTTTTAATAGTACTTAACAAACGGATACAGCATGATTAGCCTGGGTTTGAAAACTGGCTAACTGCTAGATTTCAGGATCTAATTGTTGGTGCTCCATCAGCCTTCAGCGCAGTCATTTCTAATTGGGTCCCACAGGTATCTTCCCTGCACTCAGTGCTATTCTGTATCTTTAGCAATGATCTGGAAGAAAACAGAAAATCATTACTGATAAAGTTTGAAGATGACACTGAGAGACTGCTGAAACCGTAAATAATGACAAAAGTGGGGTAATCAGGTGGTGTTGTTTATATCACTTAGTAAATTGGAGGTGATAAAACAGCCCCTGGTTTAATGTAGCTAAATGCCAGGTCATAAATGTGGGGAACCAGAAATATATGTTACACTTGCAGGGTTGGGGAGAGAATGTGGTGAGAGCAATGTCTCCGGAAAGATCACAAGTTTGCGGTGGAAATCCATCAGGATTACGAGCTTCTAGTTTGCTGCCATGATTAAGACTGGAAGTGCAATATGCAGAGGCAGACCAGCTTGAAGTTTAAGTTCAAATAATAATATAAAAAAGAAATATTAAAAAATAACCTGAAAATATTTGTTCTCGAGAATTTATTCGTCTCCTTTACTTCTCCCTTATTTTTGATTAGACAAGGAGATGATTAGTCTTCCAAAATCTGATACTTTGATAGTATTATTTGGAGGATGGGGAGATTGGATAGCAAATCTTAGCTGGGAAACATTCCTTTTTCCTTTATGGCCAGCTGTATTTAAATATGAGATCAAAGGTATTAAGTGGATGGCAGCACACCCGTTTAAGCGGGGGTTGCTGTCCTCAGGGGGCAGAGGCGTAGGCAGAGGCATCCACACTTACCCCTTGATCTCAGACTGTGGAGGGGAAACCCTTAGAAAGGGGATTAAGGGGGAGCAAACAACCCACTACCCCCTCTGTCAGCCACAGACCCCCTGAGAGAGAAACTACAGGGAAACCAGCATCTTCTCTCTGGCCTAACACACATTTAATTACTTAACCAAGTGAATCCAAGGCAGCAGGATTTCAGTTGCTGCTGGAGATCCTCATCCAGCAGACCACCCCTTTGCAGCCTTTCTGGCTCAGGCCAAAGGTGGGCTCTGGTGTGTCCTTGTCCCAGCTCAGGCTCTCACCCTCCAGGCAATGCCCTGCCCAAGACCTACTGGACACCGATCTCTCCCTTCCCTCCCACATCAGTGTTGGGAGCATCCTGGGCTGCCTGCTTTTTCTGCAGCTTGTGTGACTCAGACCCACCATTGAAGACTTCTGCTCTTGTGGGCCAGAAGACTTGGGTGAGGCTGGTCCTGGGAACGCATTGCTCTGGCTTTGGCTGTCCCCCACCTGCTGAAGTGCCCAGAGATGCTCTGCAGGCACCAGAACCACTGCCTGCGGACACCTGTGAACCCACCTCAGCCCTGGGGACAGGGAACAGGTTTCTGCCTTGGGCACTAGAGGATACCTGTGCCTGGGAGCCCGAAGCCCCTTCATCCGCCCTCGGAGGCACTCAGCTTGGGAAGCATTTTCTCAGCAAGCGCCCACGAATGCTGCAGACACCTACAACACAGCTGCTGGCAGGGGAGGTGCTGCCTGGCTTTCTGCAGGCACCAAGTGATGAGCGTGTGTCCCAGGAACCGGTGAGGCTTCATGTGGTGCCCTTTGCAGCTTGTCAGGACTCACGTACCCACTAAGAACTGGACCATCTTTGTTGTTGGCTGCTGCAGGGTAGGATGCTCTCTGTGTCCTAGGAGTGACACCTCAGTGTGCCTCAGGGACAGCATCTCCCCCATGCTGGGTGACTTGGTCTAACCACCCAGTGCCTAGTAGAGGGCCACAAGGTTTCTCACAGTGCTTAGAAGCCCATTGGGCTATGCAATGGGCTCGGTCTGGGCAGGGGCTTGTCTGTGGTGATGGTGTGTTTGGATGTCACTTTGGCAGCGTACAGTCCTGCTTTGCACAGGATGCATGCTCCTCTGGAGCATGGCAAGGACAATCCGTTTAATAAAGTCTCCAAGGGCAGCCCTGCTATAAACCACTCCCCAGCTGGCACAATGAGTGGCTTATCCTCGCTGGAGTGACTGTCACCATGATGGCATGGCAATCTCATGGCACAGCTAAGCGCTGCCCAAACAGGAAGGAATGGTCTGGGTCTGCCACTGTTGATTCACAGCCTCATTTCAGAGGGAGACACCAGCAATGGGGACAGGTAGGGGAAAGCCTGGTGTTGGCAGAGGGGCTGCAGCACTGTGACAAGAGCCATGGCTCTGAGGGTGTTCATGAATTGGCTCCTGGCTGAGGTAGTGCTCATGAGGTGGTTTCCACAGGCACTTCAGAGCAGGGCGGGGGGAAAGGAGAGGGTGATGTAGCATTGTCTCGGCAAGGCATGGGTCCCCTGTGTGGTTGAAAACATGGAGGTGGCCATGGGAGAAGCAGCTCAAGGAGGCTTCTGAAGCATGTGTCTGAGGATGGCCTTACTGGCAGATGGAGAGGGTGGGCACAGATGAAAGACAGGAGCACAACAGTTGACAAGCAATTAATATTAATGTGTCATTCCCTAGGCTTCTTCTTAACTAACAGGCCATGAACAAATGGCACCTGGTGTAAACCTTTTGTAAGCAATGCACTGCCTGTAGGGACTGTCCCAAAACACCACCAAAAAACTACTACCTGCCTGCTCTGTCTCTAACAGAAGCAATGATTTTGCTGGTCCCTTGAGTGGTCTCTTAGGACAGATTTCAGTGGACTGGCAAAGGCAAAGCTGTAAAGACTTTACTGCCAGTCATGCCTTTCAGAGCTGCATCTGCCTGTTCATAAGAAATCCAAAGTGCATCTAAAGTGTGGTGTCTGGGCTTCTCCTGTTCGTAAGTCAGTGCTCATCTATGTAGATGGACCTCAAAGGCTTGTCTGAGCTCCGACAGTTTCTCGGGCCCCAGTGTGGCTCCTTTCCTGGGGGGGGGTGGTCTCATGGTGTGCTCTCCGCAGAGACAGTGATGACCCATGGTGTGCAGTAACCTCTACTGAGTGGTGCCAAGCAAAGGAACAAAGCAGGAAAGACATTGGAAGGAAACCTTCAGTCATGCTCCCAACCCAACGCCGTGACCATCTCTACTCCTCCGCGTTGGTGGTGGCTGTGCAAAGCCAAAATCGGGGCAAGCTCTGGCTGTTCCATTAGTGCAGACTGAAGGCAAGCTGCAAGGAAGAGCCCCTGAGTTGTCCAGTGCCAGCAGAGCATGGGATGCTGCATACTGAGCTGTCAGGTGGTCAGAGGGACCAAGAAGCCATGGAGAATACTGAAGGGGTGAGACTGACAGAAGGGAAGCTGTCAGGGAGACTGTCTGCCGGCAGGAAGAGGCTTTTCCAGGGTGCAATGACCCTGAATACCCAGAGCACGCAGACAAACTGAGGTTGGGGAGGTCACTTCCAGGTAGCGAAAGGCTGATGTGACCTTTATGATCCAGAGAGAGTTAAAGAGCTGTAGGAATCTCTGCCCTGTGGAGCTTCATGCAGGTTTGGAGACGGCACATCAGCAGTGGGAAATCCTTACTGTTTCTTCTCTGCCAAGCAGCCCCAGGCCTCTTCTTTCCTGCTTTCCCCAAGAGCTGGGTTTCCTCAGAAGACACTATCTCTCTGATTTCTAAGGATGAAAACTGCTGAAGCCTGCTGGAGAGCTAGCGTGCATCACATGCTCTTTGCAGGGCTGCTCCCAGCAGTGACTCATCGCCCCCTGCCCACCTGGGACTGCTGGAAAATCTTCCCAGAAAGGTCGCGGGCTGCCTTTCGGCAGCCAAAGTTAGCTCTGCGTGTGTGCGTGCATGCGAATAAGCACTCCTCAGGCCATATGGTGGGATGTATCTGCTGAATGGACATACCCACCACATTTCTTCCCACTTCCTGATAGAGAAAGTGGATGATTTCAGAACTCAATGAGACTGTCCGCCAACCTGAGGGGCCCTGTGGCTTCCTCCATCAAAAAAAGACAGTGTCTGCTTCGTGGATGCCATGATATCTTTCTTTTCCTGATGGGGGGAGGGTGTTATGCCTTGTTATGCCTCTTCCTTTCACGGTGTTTCTGTGGCTGTGGTGGCAGAGGGTGCATGGGAGAATGGGGCTGGCCCTTAACAGCACCCAAACCAGTTTTTTCTGCCCATGTGTTAGGTTGAAAGAAATGTAGTATGTTCCCGGTGGGACAATTAGGGCCTCCAGGAGGGAGGACAACTGTTTGCCTGCAGCTTTCTCGCTGCCCCTTGTTCTCAGCAGAGCCATGTGTCTGTCGCTGCCCATCCTCTGACTCAGCCTGTTCCCATCCAAACACATCAGAGTATTGCCCACCTTGCAGGGATTAAGCATGCCTATCTGAAAAGGGGTACAGGGTATGAAGAGAGCACTTCAACCTTCTGAATAAGCCCTGAGTACCCATGGAGAAGAGTGGGATGTGAGAAACACTCCAGGTTAACCAGCCAGTGTGGAGGTGGACCCCCCTGTCTTGGCAGGTTGCAGCTTGCCTCCCTCTGCAAAGTTAGTGTTCATAGATGAGCTCTCTAGTCTTATTTCCCGAAAAAGAAAAAAAACACAGCTGATCGTTATCCTCCAACAGGTTCTTGCTTCAAGCCAGTATCTCTTAGGCAGAACGCTTTAATTTAAAATTTGTAGTGTTGGTGAATCCCCCGCAATCCTTGGTAAATTAGTTCCAAATCTCTGTGTTAAGACTTCTGTGCCCTATTGCTAGTTTAAGTGTGGCATCACTTTGTATCTTGTTAGATCTTTGCTGGCTTGAAGAGCTCTGGGCTATTGGATTTCTGCTCCCTGAGCAGGCAACTGCAGATAATGATCAAGTCACTCTTGACCTTCTCCCCGATAAATGCAGCAGAGCAAGAGTCTGCGACCCCTTCTCCAATTCCCTCCTGCACCTTCTCCAGTTGGTCAGTGTGGGACACGCTACTCCAGCAGTGGTACCACCAGTGCTCAACTTGGAGGTGCAGACACTTTCCTTGTGCTCGATAATTCAGAATAGTTCTTTGCCTGTTTGGCCTGATATACGGAAATCACTCTGAACTAACTGCCTGACAGTAAGTTACCCTCAGCTTCTCCCTAGCATGTGGCTCCCCAAGAATGACACACACCCCTTGACATACCCAGTCTGAATTATTAATTCATAGGTGGGTGTGTTCACATTTGGCCATTTTCTCAGTCTCATTATCAAATCTTCCAGAGTACTTTAGGGGTTAATCTGTCCTCTACTGTGTTTAACCAGCCCTTTTGGTCTGTGCGCTGGCTGTGTACCTTGGCAAGGATTGTGTCGCTCTCTTTTCCAGGTTATTAGTTAAAAACATTAGCTGTTGCATGGCCAAGAGCCAGTCCCCTTTACAGCCCTCAGGAAACATTCCTACTGCCCCATGCTTTTTAAGCACATTTACATTTTGAGGCCTTGCTCAGGAGGCAGGCTTATCCCTTCAGAGTACGCTATGTTCATTCCCTGTTCATTTCAGAAATGTGGAGCAATCATGGCTCCAAAGCATCTTCTGATAGTGCTGTGGGGTGTGACGGAATGACCTGTGCCCCATCCTGCTCTGGCATGCCTCTTCTGCTCTCTAGTCCCATGTGTCCACTAAGGGGAAAATGTCTTCTGGGAGCATGAGGTGGTGGAAGCAGGGGCGTTTGATCATCCAGTCACCAGCCTGTGCCTGAACATGTGGTTCTGCCTCCAAACAAACAAGTGGGAGAAAAAGCTCGTAATGAAAGATTCAAATATCCTCTGGGCTGAGAGTGGGGAGGGCTCCTGCCCCAGTTCTCTGCTCCTCTTAGGAGCTCACCATCAAAAGCAGAGCAGGCTTACACATCATCAGGCAACGACGAAGGTCACAAGTGCAATCTCTCCCTCTCTGAGTGACGAACGCTGCTGGTTTTGCTCTGACTTAGAGGATGCCATTGGGAATCTATGGGATTTGCCTTTGGCTTCAAGCCTACTAGCCAATTTTACAAGAAGATTAAGGAATTGAAATAGAAAAGATCCAAACATCCCTGCTGCTCCCAAAGGCAGCCTCCCTTCTGAAAACAGCAGGAAAACCCCTGCTCGCTCTTACAAGATCTAACACGATCAGGTCCGCTGTGCAAGATGCAGGCACAAGGTGAATGCCATCATGGTTGACTCGCTCTTGGCCTTCATCACAGCCCCAGTCCCCAGTCACACTGCTTGTAAGTTGTCAGATCCGATGTGCCAAGCTTTTGGAGCCTGACACTCCTCTTACACCCACTGGTGCAAACAGGAGAGACATGTACCGAGGCCAGGAGAACAACAGCACCCCAACGTTACAGCTGCAACAAGGAGCTGCAAGGAGCTCAGTGCTTTGCCACTCTAGATGGTGGAGAGCCATGTTTGACACACTGAGCATCCCAGGACCACGATCATAGAATCATAGAATCATAGAATCATCTAGGTTGGAAGAGACCCTTGGGATCATCAAGTCCAACCATCTACCCTACTCTACAAAGTCCTCCCCTAATGATCCCCACGATGTGACAGTGGAGACAGTGCCAAACTGAGTAGTCCACAGAGACTGTGGACTGTGTCCTGGACTGTGTTCCACGGACACATCTCAGGGCCCATGCAGTTCCTCTCATGGAAAGAACCAGTTTCCCTCAAAAAGCAGGGCAGCAACTGAGGTTGCAATACTTCCCCTTAAAATAGTTTTCTTGTGAACATTTTCCTGCGGGTGATCTGCATGGAGCCAGCCAAAAGGCTGCACTGAAGGGGCCTTTATGCAGGTGTTGAGATTGAGAGGATCCACCTCCTTTGCCTTAATTTGATCTGATCTGAGGGTATGTCCCATTCTTTCATCCCAAATGTGAGTTATCCTGTAGCTGAGATGCTGTACGCAAACTGCTGATCCTGCGACTCTTCCTGTGGTGCCTGTTACCTGCCTGGTGCCCATGGCAGCTGTTAAGGGGTAACTGCCTCAGATTTTTGCTTAATTTTGACCATCCTTGGTCTGAATTGCACATGGCTCCCTGCACCGTGTTTTGGACTTTTCTTCCATTGGCAAATGCAGGCAGACAGGGTGCCTGATGACCAGGGTTCAGAGCTCTGACCCAGCACCAAAACATGTGTGGATTTGCCCAAAAGATCTGAAGAGAGCACTGTCAGGGAGGCACTGAGGTGGATTTCCTTGGCCAGCCTGGAATCTGGCAGAATTTTCTCAGCAAATATCAAGACATCAGCCATTTTCCAGTAACTGAGCTTGACGAGGAGGGGCAGCCTGAGTTTGAGAGAAAATCCAGCTCTGACCAGGGCTGACCACTTCTGCAGGTGGTGGAGGATGAGGAGATGGTGGTATATGAGATCAGCCTTCAACTCAGGAAGCTCCTGAGAAGTTTGAAGCTTTTTGCAAGAGGAGGAGGAGGGTTTCAGGAAAGTGTCAAGAGAACATGAGATCATATCATTGCATTTATTTATATACCAAACCCGGCATCTGCTGCGCCCAAGCTCGCTGCAGTCCTCAGCATTAAACATTTCATTAGCCCACAGCCCCTCTGGCAGTGCTCACACCCGCACACAGGCTGTTTAGCAGCCAATCCATCCATTTAATTTCTCATTAAACTTTAGATGTAATGAATTTTTTAGTGGTCAAATGAATAAAGCAGTTAAAATAAAAAATGGCTGGATAGCAAAGGTTTGGCCCCCGCTATTTTCAGCCTTTAATGATGTTGTGGTGAAGCCAAGAAGTGCCTGTGCTTGTTTGCTGGGTGAGCAGGTCTCTTCTGGGGGAGGTTCTTTGGAAATACCATCCTTCCAGCCTGAGCTGGAGGCTTTGATCTGAGGAGGGGAAGCCAGGGAATAGACAGTCCTATCAACAAACACTTTGTAGAAGAAAATGTTTGGAATCTTTAAAGGGCCAGCTTTCATTTTTTTCAGGTGACTGTTTGCAGCTTTTTTAAGACAATTATGCTGAAAATAAATAGCCACCACCTACCTTTAGTGGAGCTGACAGATCTTCAGATGATTAACAGCTGCTACCATTTTAATTAGCTGAAAAACAGTGTTTCTGAGAGTCCTAGGCAGAAGAGTGTTTTACGACTGTGCCCAAAACCTAACGGGTGCCTGCTGGCACTCATGGTGTCACTCTGCACACCTGGGGTCATCGTGCATTTGGACAGAGGCCTCAGCGTCGTGCCTGGGATGTGTCACTGCTGGCTTTCAGCTCACCAAGGCCACGGCCCAAATGAGGGACTTTGCTGTGTGACCTCTGTTGTGGCCATGCCTTTGCTTTTGGCAAGAAACTCTCTACAGGAGACAATCTCAGGAGCTCTCCAAGCAACCTGCAAGTCTGGAGTTGAACCTGGAAGTGGCTCTGCCCTTCTTCGAGCAGGACACTGAAGAAGGCAGCTTTGCATATTGCACAGCACCACCATGGAGATGAGCTGTCATCCTCCTGGGATGCCCAGCATGGCCCAGTCTTGATGCTCTGCCAGGGAAGTGGCAGTGAGTTTGGTGTCCAGATCAGTCCAGAAGGAAACATCTACATGCAGGGTGGCTCCCTGTGAGCTGGGTGTCTGAGTCCACTGTGCTCAGTGGGGTCTGGAGGGCAATTCAGAGTATGCTGTATTGTACTGACTCCAGCTCTCCTGGAGGTCCTTCACCAGGTCCTTCCTACCAGCCCTGTGGCACTAATTGCTGACCTGACTGTCATCCCTGTCTAGCACTGAAGGTCACAATCTACAGCTGGGCTTGGGAGGGCACGGTAAGATCAAGCATATCCCAAAGCAGCCAAAAGCAAAGATGCAGTGGGAGGAAGGAGAGACGTGGAGGCTTGGCCAGGAGAACGTAAGGACAGATGGGACCAAAGGCAGCAGATCAAGGAGTGCAAAGGTGTGCCAGGAACCTGGGCAGGTGCTTGAGGACAGAAACACCATGCAGAGGATGTTGGTGGACTGTTAGAGCCTGGAAGGTCTGAAGAGAAAGACAAGGTGGCAACAGAAAGAGTGAAAAACACTCCTCCTTCAGGAAGACCCAGACACTTGTATGCTGAGGGGATGCAACCTCACAGAGAAGGCAAGGAAACGTTGAAGGTGGGGAGGAGAGGCTGAGATGGAGAGGAGGGGAACAGCCGAATGCTTGTGGAGGGGGGAGCTGGAAACTCATCCTGCAGGAGGAGTCAGGATGAAGGAGGAGTTGCCCTGCAAAGGTGGGGCGGGAGCAGTGGGTGTTAATGACAGCAAATGAGGTACAGAGAAGACTTCTGAGTGTCTCTCCCTTTTGTTGTACTCTGTCAGCTTCTCTTTATATTTGCCTTTGATGAATTTTGGGGTTTTTTTTTATGAATAAGAACAGGGCCTGAAGTTGTACTACTTAGGAAGTAAAAAAAATAAGTGTGTTAACAAGTCTCCACTTCAGGGTAGCGGCTCACGCCTAGTCAGCTGGGACAGGAAGAAATCAATCTGTCCTGATGGTATAGATTTGCAGAGTATATTGGACTTTAGGTTTTCCTGTGTAATATCCGATATGACTCACTTCTAGGAACTAGGTTTGCTGGGCCGTTGGTTTCTTAGAAATCCCTGAGTTATGGTATTTATTATCATTTCTTACACGGTTTGTCTTTGGGAGCCAGGCTGTATAGAGGCATAAGCAGCAACATTCGCCTCCCAGCAGGCGAGTTGGTCCATGGGCGCGTGCGATGCCTCGAAGGCATTCTCCCAGCATCTCGGCAGGTGGCTGCCTGCCTGGATCGTGGCCGCTTTCCAGCATCGCCAGTTCTATAATTTACAGAAGCACAGATCTTCATTCCTGCGAGCGAAGAGCCTAATAAATAAATCAATGGAGATGTGTGAGGAATGAATTATCCAGGGGCTCCAGACAAGCTGCGGTTGATGGAGCAGAGGACCTCACCTGCCCGGGCTCGGCCAGCCCAGGGATGCCTCTGCGGGAGACCCCGGCAGCGGGATGCTCAAAGGGGCTCTCCTGCATCAATCGCTGAGCTCAAGCCCAGGAAGCCCTGGTATGTAGAAGAGAGAAAACATCAAAAGGATGCTTTGACACATACTTAACATTTTATATATTTTGTGTAAAATAGCAAAAAGGAGAATTTTAAAATATTCATCTCCTGGGAAGGCAACCGAGTGGATAAAAGGCTTTCAATCTGCAGGCACAGGGGGAGGAAATGTATGTCTTCTTTGGCCAGTGAAGGAGACAGCAGGCGATTCCTGAGAGCACCCGGGGTGCCCTGCAGGTGCCGGGGGAGAGGGGAGCTGGGAAAGAGCCCCCAAGCTCTCCCTACCAAAGCCAAGCACATTTGGTAACTGCAGCCAGCACTGCCTAAGAGGCGGCCGTGCCACCTCCCAGGATTAAATCACAAGTCTTATCGTGGGTGATATTCTTGTCAAGGTGCCAGCACCTGGAATCCTGCTACAAAGTGTAGTTCTCAGGTTTTATTTTGCAGAGGAATGTTTTAAGCCTGTGGCCTTGGAGGGGTTTGAAATCACTATCACAGTACAGCTCAAAGGTTTGGGCACTGGGGGATAGAACACTGGGGTTTTTTGGATTTGTTTGTTTTATTTTTAGTATTCGGTTGCTAAGCCAGACCCAAGACTGGGGCAGGAGGAAGGACTGAATGTCTGAGTTTTAATATTTGGGCCAGTGATGCAGATACCCGGAGGCTGGAGGGACTGCATCACAGCTCCTCACCAAGAGAGCGGAATCGATAGCAGGTGCATGCAGGTCTGGTCATCCTCCACTCAGCAGCCTAAATAACTGTAGCTGTTCTCCGTCCATCTGCAGCAACATCAGGCACACAGGAGAGCAGGCAAAAACCTATTCAGAACCCCCAAGTTCATCTTTTGATATGACCCTTCAATATCACCCTTCAACACTTAGCTTTTTCTTTTTCCTGTTCTTCTAATAAACCAGACATTTAGTCCTAGGTGTGTCCACAGATAATGGAGTGGAAAGGGTGGAGTGTGATGCAGGACCGGCAGCGATTCACAGAAACATGTCCCCACTGCTGTCCATGGAGACATGGTGTCCATGGGGTGACAGCTCTTCTCTCTCCTTTGCTGACCAGGACACCCCAAACTCCATTGCTGGCTCAATTACAGAATCACAGAATCACAGAATGACATGGTGATGGAAGGGACCTCTGGACATCATCTAGTCCAACCCCCTGTAAAAGCAGGTCCACCCACAGCAGGTCCCACAGGAATGTGTCCAGCTGGGGATTGAATGTCTCCAGGGAAGGAGACTCCACCACCTCTCTGGGCAGCCTCTTCCACGGCTCTGCCATCCTCAACGTAAAGAAGTTCCTCCTCATGTTTAGGGGGAACTTCTTATATTCGAGTTTGTGCCCATTTCCTCTTGTCCTGTCCCTGGGCACCACTGGAAAAAGACTGACCTCATCCTCCTGACACCCACCCTTTAAGTATTTATAGGCGTGGATCAGATCCCCCCTCAGCCTTCTCTTCTCCAGACTAAAAAGACCCAAGTCCCTCAGCCTCTCCTCGTAGGAGAGATGCTCCAGGCCTCTCATCATCTTAGTAGTCCTCTGCTGTCCCATCTCCAGCAGTTCCCTGTCCTTCTTGAACTGGGGAGCCCAGAACTGGACAACTGACACCCCCCTTTTTCTGCTCCCCTTCCCCTGCCATGTGAGATGTCTCTTCCCTGTCCATCTCTATCTCCCGTGCCTGGTCCCATGACCTGTTGGCTGTCCCAGATGCCAGACCTTTCCCCTCCCAGCACTGCTGCAGGACAGCAGACCCCCTCCGCACAAGGAGACCTGTGAAATACAGTCACATAAACCCGAGGTGCCAACCTGTACCTGGCATCAGGCGGGGAACATTCACCCCTGGGGCACTGGTGGTTGATGAGACCAACTTCAGGGATGGGCTCCAGGAGGACCCTGTTGGGCAGGAAAGCATGTTGTGGGGTGATCTCTCTGTACAAGGAATGCTTTCAGGATTTAACTTAATCCACTTCCTCGATTAAGCTGCTGCAAACTAAAGTCAGTCTACTTTGCAAGTGCCCATTTAAAGCACAGTCTGCTTTGCCTAATCCCTTCCCTTCAAGGCTGTTCTTAATTTTTCCTTTATTTTCAGGAGTATGTCTGCGTGAGTCTGCTCTGTCAGAGAGGGGTTCATGCAAAGGACCCCCCTCCCCATGCCCAGCCTGCAGATGGTTTGGTGAAGAGTCACTAGGTCTCTGCATGGAGTGGGGGCAGAGCCGGGGGCTTCACATCTCACAGCACTTTCCCACCTCTCCATGGCAAGTCATCTGACTTCTTGTGGAAGTAGGCTAGCCAGGAGAGAGATGAGCCTCCTGCTCCCTTCACAGGAAAAAGCTCCTTCTGGGCAAAAATGGCAGTGAAAAAGGGGGGAAAAAAAAAGGAGAAAAAAAAAAAACAAAACAAAACAAAAAGAAAGGATTTTATTTGAAGGATTCTTTGTATGTGTTAATTTTGCCCTAACATTCCAAAGCTACAATCCCTCTCTACCCTCCCCGCCCCCTGCCCCCAACAGCAACCCCTTCCCCTCCCAAACAAACCAGACAATGAATCCTCAGCAAGGAGAAGTCTCCTAGGTGCAGTCCGGTGTTCAGGGCTGGTGTGCTGCACGGCACAGTTTGTGTTTGCAATTTGCCCACGTAACAAAGCAATCTTCCTCTGCAGTGTCTAACAGGGCACAACACCAAGTGCACGTACACCTCTCTCTCTGCACCTTCTCATCCCTTTACAAAACCTGTTGCTAAAGTCTTCTGCAAAAATGCCTGGGAAACCAGGACTTTGTCCTGCCAGGGAGACCTCCACGAAGAGCAAACCCAAAGGCAGATAAGGGTCCCTCTCTGTGCCAGGAGGAGGTGTTCCTACAAGGTGGTGCTGAGAGCAGATCCAATGCTTTCCAACTCAAAGGTGGCCCATGAAGGGGCACCACAAGCAGCACACATCTGCAGCATCCACCCTCGTCCAGGGAAAGAACTGGGCTGAAGGCACCCGATGGGCTGCAGCAGCAGGTAATTTGGCTCACAGTCAACACAGGAAAGCAAGATGCTCCTGTCCAGGAAAGCAAGATGCACCCAGGATGGTGACAGAGCACCAGCTTGCAGCAGGCGGTGAGGCAGTGAGGCAGGCAGAATGTGGACTGAGCTTCTCCTAGAGGAAGGTGGCTGTGGGGGTACTGCATGGCTTCTCAGGTGAGGCAGGGGCATGCCCTCAGAGCCCCAGGATAGGAGAAGGTGAGCAGAAGGTCCCAGAGAAGGGTGCTCTGACTTCCTCCAGCTGCTATTAGATCTTTTTACATGCACACTGGCCTTATCCATGTCCCATCATAGCTTCTACTGTTTCCTCTGGACCCTAGTGACAGCTCCTCGGGTCCCTCTCTTCTCTGGCTATATTGATTGGAGAGCTTCACCCACAGCTTGGACGTGTCCTCCTGCTTCTTTGCTATTGCAGATCCCTGACTGGTCCAGACGCAGTGGAAATGCAGTGAGGATGCCTTGCAGCAAGAGATGGGGAGTGCTGGGAAGAGGACTTTGCAGTGGTGTGCTCTGTGCACGCAGGAAAGCAGGAGCATGGACACCTTCCCAGGGCTGATGTCTGAATGGCTGTGTCTCTGGTGAAGACTTTGAGGTGGAGCTGTGCACTGGAGGTGAAGAACTATGCATCAAGAAGTGGGGTGAGGGACAGGGGCAGCAGCTGGGCAGGGTGGGTGTCAGGCAGTGGGACAGCTAAAACAGCAGCTCTGTTTAGTCATAAGAATAACATCTCATTTTCCAAAATATTTCCATTCCCATGCTCTACTTTGTTTTCAGTGAAAAATGTAAAAAAACTGCAATACAAAATTTCCCGTGGAGGTTTCCTGTTTTGACAAAAAATCAATTTTCCATTGAACAGATATTTTAAACAAATATTTCTGCCTACTGTATAAGGAATGAAGAGCATCAGCCACACTTAGGGGAGGGAGGAGCGTGTCATGGTAGGCACTGACTCTCAGAGATACTTGGGCTTCTGACAGAAAACATTGCTTTCAGCTCCCTAAGCACCACTGTGGCTGAGAGTTGGTGTGTGGTGGCATGTATCAACCCTCTTTTGTGTCCAGTCCTTTTCCTAAATGGTGGAGAAAGATGAGGGTGGTTGGAGCATCTCTTACTAGGAGAGGCTGAGGGACTTGGGTCTTTTTAGTCTGGAGAAGAGAAGGCTGAGGGGGGATCTGATCAATGCCTATAAATACTTAAAGGGTGGGTGTCAGGAGGATGGGGCCAGTCTTTTTTTCAGTGATGCCCAGGGACAGGACAAGAGGAAATGGGCACAAACTCGAATGTAAGAAGTTCCCCCTAAACATGAGGAGGAACTTCTTTATGTTGAGGATGGCAGAGCTCTGGAAGAGGCTGCCCCGAGAGGTGGTGGAGTCTCCTTCTCTGGAGACATTCAAACCCCACCTGGACAAGTTCCTGTGCAACTTTCTCTGGGTGGACCTGCTTTGGCAGGGGGGTTGGACTAGATGATCTCCAGAGGTCCCTTCCATCACCATGTGATTGATTCTGTGATTCACCCAAGAGAGGTGCTCTGAACAGGGCAGATGTGTTAGGACACCTGTGTCTCCTCTGATGGCTGGGGAAACCAGAGCCACCTCACCAGATTTCAGTGTCTAATGTCAGGATAGTGAAAGTTAAGTAAGATGAACCCCCCCCCCCCATGGCATCTGCATGTCCAAGTGGTGATACGGGGTAGCAAGGAGGCTGTGGCATCCCTTCTTTGAGTCATAGCGTTTGCTTGGTTGGCTTGTTCCTTGTATGTTTTCCCTCCCTAGAAGAAGAGTGAAACGGTCAAGTAGACCCTCTAGGAGAGGAGAGATTGCTCCTGACCCACGAGCAGCTGAGCCTGCCTGGGGAGAGGCATTTCTAACTGCAAGGCAGGAGGAAGAGCATGAAGAAGGTGCAGCAGGGAGCCAGGCTGTGGAGATAAACAGCTGGGCCTCCGGAGGGACAGAAATAAAACTACCTGGGGATAAAAATCCCAGGAACAAAACTTCCCAGGACTGTGCAGAGTTCTGCTGCAACTCAGAAAACCGCTGAATTGACTGAAAGCAAGCCTGGAAGCAGGGACCCGCTTGCAAGGGCTCTGTAGGCGGGGGAGAGCTGTTAATGAGCCTTTTCATGTCTGTTCTATCTGATCTAATTCTATTCTGTCACTTTGATTTTTCTTTCTGTGTAAAAGTTAATGCATGTTATAAATAATACCTCTCTCTTGAACTGACTGATCTTCTTTGGGGAGCTCATTTTGGGGAAAAAGGCTAGACAGAGACACCTCAAAGCTGTGTCTAAATTGGGGTCCCACCACAAGTGCACACATTGCATCACACAGGCACCAGGGCTGGTTTTCAGGCTGAGAAGAAGAAAGGTTTGAGAGCAGATTTATAAAGGTATGGGAAACCTTCACAGGGTGGGAGGTTAAAGGCCATTTTCTCCACTTCATCTTTTAGAGAGGAGCCCGGGGTGCAGCTTAGGCTGTTTTTTAAGGATCTGTATGGAAGAAGGTTTCTAACACCATAGAGCTCATTCAGTCTTTTGGACAAAGGCAGGATATTGGCGAGAAGCGACTGCCAATAAAATTGAAATGTAGAGGAGCTCACAGAGGGGGAGACACTGGTCACAGGTGGAAAGCCATAAAATTCTTTAGACACCTTCTTCCAACTAACGCTGGTGCCTCAGTGAGTGGGTGATCCTTCAGTTGTGCCCTTCTTCACCCAACTGAATTCTGCAATTCCTTGTGAGAACTGGTGCCTGTGTAGCCAGTACTGGCAGGAAACATCTCTGCTCAGACTAAAGGCAGAGCAGTCAGGGCTGTGTGGCAGAGAGGGGCTGTTCTGCCTGAATCATCTCCACTACTGAATATTGTCTCCTTTTCATACATCTGGTCTTGTTCCCTGGCCAAGTCCTGCTCTGGACTCCGATGAATTTGAACATTGTGGCCACTGGCTGAGCCAAAGCTTAAGACTCAACCCCAGCCAAGCGTACAGTGAAGGCTTAGCCGGGGTAATCACAATGGTCCTTCTGGCTCCAGAAGCCATGAATGAGTGACCAAACCTCCACTTTGGTGCCCAGTGGTTCCCTTGGTCTTCATCTTTACAGCAGTGGGTGGCTGTGGCAGCTCATGCTCACAGAAACCTGCTGTAGCTGGGACAGAAGCTGTAGCAAAGTCCAGCAGTGTGTAAGCATGGTCTTTGTTCAGGCATGTTGCCAGACAGTCAATGGAGCTTCCTTCTTCCAAGGACTCTGGTTGAGCAAAATCTCAGAAGAAGCCTGAGGATGAGGACAGCAGTTCCTGGGAGAAAAAAAAAAAGAGAGGAAATCTTGCTCTTTGCACTTACTAGATGTCTGTTCATTTTATTTCTGCAGAGAGAAGCTCTCCTGCTGCTGTCTACATGTTGTCTCCTTCTCTGCTTCCAACAGTTAACCAGCACAGATCTCTGTCCTCTGCTCTTCTCATCTGCCATACAAGCATTTTGCCCATCAACCAGATGCTGCAAAGTCAGGTAAGGAGAGCGCTGCCCAGCATATTTGGCTTGATACAAACAGTGCTGTTGTTGAAAAGGAGGCACCTGCTGAGTGCTTACGGCAGTCTGCTTCCATGGGAGCTGGTGCGCACATGGATGGAGCTGTGTATGTGTCAGCCCATGGGCATGTGGTTAGTGGTAGTTTAAACCATTAATCAGATCTCCTGTTGGTTATAAATCAGTATTTGGTTCCCTATAGCTGTCCCCTTCCCTCTGACTAAAGCAGGCTGCTGGGAGCTGGAGCTGTGGGCAGGCAGGAGCCCTGAGGGAGATGCCTTGTACGGAGGTTGCAACCTAAAATGTGGGGTCCATGCAGGGAGAGCATCACGTTGCTGTGCTGCAAACGGGTTGGGAGAGGGTGGTATCTCAAACCAGGGCCCTGGTCACACACTGCTGACAGGTACAGGACCATCCGGAGATCAGCTTGTGGGTGAGTCCGGTGGGTGGCTGACCCTGGAGAAATCCATCAGAGTGAAGGAACATTTTTCTTTTCAACCTGGTGCTGAAAATCACTGAGGACTTGGTGTCTGGGCACACTGGGAGTGCTGGGTTTTGGGGGCTTAACTTGACAAGAAACACATTAACTCTTTGCTGTTTAATGATTTTGTAAATCAGCCTGTGTGTTTTAGGGGCACAGATGTGGTACTGGGCTCTTGAGGGCAGAGCAGACCCGCATGGAGTTAGCAGTTCATTTAGAAAGGGCTATATCTAGCGCTTGTTCGAGGTCTCAACCAGATGACAGAAAAACAGGAGAGCCACAGCTGGGGGTGTTCTCACTGAAACGCTAAATATTCACTGAGAAGAACAGCAGCTACACCCCAAAGGTGTCACCTGAGCTTCTCAGATCTGGGCTAAATCTGGAGGAGCCCTCGCAGTGAGGTGGCCACTTGGTGAAGTTGGGCAGAGCAGAGCAGGGGAGCTAGGTGGGGAATCTAATCTGCCCGAGGCCTCTTGGCAGTGGACTGTATGAGCTTTTGGTAGGTTTTGGGCAAATGACTGAATGAAGGTGACACCTTGGCAGCTCTTCCCATGTCAGTGGGTCTCTTGTGCTGGTGGGCTGGCTCTGAACAAGATCCTGGTTTAGACCTGTACTTCAAAAATCTTGAATTGGGAGTCCTGGCAAGCTTGCCTCTGCCTCCCAACAGTGTTGCTTTCTTGGAGGAGAAGCAGCGAGCCACAAGGTCTTGGGAAAATCCATTTAATGTCCTCACTGCTCTGGATTTGCTCTAAGCAGATGAAGGAGCTCTGCTGGTCTTTGCCTTCTTCTCGCTGTGGTACAGCAAATGGTCCTGGTGTACTCGGTCAGCTGGGCTGTTCCTCTGTCCCTCCCCGTAGTTTCCTGTAATTATTAGGTGCTCGTGTGTGGATAGCCTGGCAGCATCCTACAGGACTGTCTCTCTCTCCCTGCTGGCCCAGCATTACTGAGCTCTGGCTGAGAGTCCTCCTCTGGCTGAGGACTTGTGCTTTTTTCTGCAGTCACATCAGGCTGTGAAACTTCAATTTGCTGCCCTGCAGTTCTTGCAGCCTCTCACCTTCCCTGCTTGGCTGCCTTTCCCTCCCGTTGACTGTCTGCTGTTTTGGATGATTTTTCCCAAACTGTCCTCGCCTTTCTTTACTGGGGCAATTTGCATTTTAGTATTTTCTGCACGTACTTTAGAGGTTCCTCATGCATTTCTCTTTCCTCTCTGGGGCTCCTCACTTCCTTCTATTTAACATTATCTGCAGGGATCTATCCTGTACCACCCCTTTTCAGCTTATTTCCAAAGAGTTTACTGTCTTTCTGCCTGTGTAAAGCTGCTTCCAATGTCTGAAGTTTGGCTCACCTGGAGGCTCTCTCAGCAGGTGACCTGATTTACTACCTCAGATCATTTCACTATTTAAATCACCCACACACACATCAACTGCTCCTGTTCCCAACTTGGGCTCCTTCTCCCATCCCTGTTCCAAGTGCTCTGGGGTTGTTGGCTGGTTGGGTTTCTTTATTTGTTTTGTTTTTAATTTTTTTTTTGTATTTTCAATTTTTTTTGTATTTTTATTATTTTTTTTATTTATAATTTTTATTTTTCCATGTGAGTGGAGGAGGATCAGTTGTTCCCACTGGGTTCACGTTCTAGATATGAAGTCATCCCACACAGCCTGAACATTTCTAGCTTCTTTGGAGCTGAAACCCTTGACAACATCTCCTTTCCACTTTTTCCTTCAGTCATTGGAGCAAAAGGCTCTGGTCTGCTGCATCCTGAGCATGTGGAAAGCTTGTCTTCCCCAGCTCCTGCCTGGCAAAATTCCCATTTTATTCCCTGGCCCTTGATTGAAGGGCAGTTCCCGGCTTCCCAGATGGCTCTTCAGATTGTCAGGAAAATAAAAAAGAGAATAATCTGTCAGGATGCCAGAATTACCTGCTGGGATCAGCAAATGTTTGGGATACCTCTGGAACTCCTGATATCCTGTGCCTCTGTTCCTTTGCTAATGATAGATTTCTAATAGAGAAATTAGCCTTTAAAGCAGATCTCCCATGGAGAGACACTGTGCAGTGCTCCAGGAACAAATGAACTCAATTCCTTTTGGAATGCATTAAGCTGTCAGAAGTGTTTTGGGAGCACAGTGCTGGTGGTGGAGAGTCAACCCAAAGGGCTGTCCTGAAGCTGCACTGAAGTTAACCCAATGTGTGTTGTGTGGATGCTGGGTCTCCAGCACCGTTGGCTTCACTCATTGCGGGTGAGGGAACAGAGCTTGGACTCTTCCAAATCCTCTCCGGAGCTGAGAGCTATAACAATAATAATAATAGATTTAATAAGGGATGAGTACCCTGGTGACTTCCCAGTATCCCACTGGGATGAAAGTGGCCCAAGTCCAGACCAGTCCATACTCTGTACTTCAAACAGAAAGGTCACACTTGTCTGGCTCTAAACTCTTCCTAATTAGAAAAATAACTTAGCTCAGCACCATCCTTTTCCCCCCCAGTAAACTCCTTTTTATTGCATCAGCTATTTTTTCAGCAGTAGGTTTAAATCCAAAATTTTAGTATAGATTGCTTTTGATCCTTTTATATTCTTGGTTTGATTTTTTTTTTTTAAATTGAAGTATTAAGTTTTTAAACTTGTGGGGTTTATTTTTATCTTCCCTGCCCCAACCTACCAACTTCCCAGATTGTTTCCTAATGACATGATATTTATTTGATTAGCCATTTCCTAGACTGTTCATCTACCTGTTTCCCCACGTGTCTGCTTATCGCTCCCTCCCGCTCTAACAGCACCCTGCTTGAAACCTTTTTAACAGTTTTACTGATTTCAAATGAATTTGGTGGGTAGGACAGAATCTGAAAGACATTCAAGTTCTTGCTTAAAAGGCTGCAGCGTGGACTCAATTATTACTTCTTCTCTTTGTCCTCTACCATAATTAGGTTGGATCGCTGCATTGTGTGGGTTTGGGGAGGGTTATGGCCACAAAGGGATTTGGAGGTACCGTCAGAGGAAATGTGAGGGGGGACCTGAGAAAGATCCAATGATATGCAGATAAAAAGGGATTAGAAACTATCCATAAAAATTAGATCTTAATTCTGGTGTTTACTGAACTACTTACTTTTTTACTTCCTACCCTTTTATTTGTGCTTTCAGGGAAGCAGGGGGTCTCTGTGTGAAATATTGGTAAACTTTTTTTTCTCCTACATGAAAAGACATGGAAATCAGTCCTGAGCAAAACAATGTGGAGAAAAGTTTAATCTTACATTTTCAATTGGTCAGTGAAAGCCATTTCATTTATTACTTTGGCATCTTTGAATTTGTTCACACTGCTAATCCAAATGTGCTATTTTTAAAACTGATACAATGCAGAATATAAAAAAAGCACAGATCCAACAGTTTTCCTAAATTCAATCCAAGTTCTAAACCAATCCATACAGTAGTATTAAAATTACAGATATTAGCAATTCATTGATTCATTCACATCATAAACAACATTTGCATTATGCATTTTCTCCTTATGCCTTCAATTTTCCATGCAAATAAGTAACTAACCCTTATAACAAAATATTATTATTGCACAACATATATTCCATTTTTCAGTAAGGAGATAAAAGGCTTCTGAGCCAAAATTGGTAATTTTTTAATAGGGCAAAAGAAATGAAATCACAGCCAAAATTTCAAGCTGGCTTAATTTCCACTGCAGAAATGTTTTTATCTCCTGGTCCTAGAAACCCCTCTCTCAAAGAAGACAAAAAAGAGCTGTAGAGACTTGATTTAACCTAACGCTGTTCCCAATTCTCATATATTTCTCAGACCCAGGATGAATTTAAATAAAGATCCACCCATGGACACATACTGATTGATTTAAATTCCATTCTATCCAATTGTTTGTAAATATTTTTGCTTCAGCCACGCTTAGAAGTTTTTTCCCCAACTCAAAATTTTAGCCAGCCCAGAGTACATAGTAAATTGAGACAGGAAGAGTTTGAAAATCAAAGCCCCTGCTCCCAACACCTGCTTGGGAGCTGACGTGTGTTCTGTGTTCGTGAGGTGGGAGCGTGAGCTCTTCAGCACACGGGTGTCATAGTTCAGGGGGGAAGAGAGCAATTGCCCCCTCCTACTGAAGGCAAGTGAGGCAAAATCGAGGAGGTGGCACATTTTCTCTGTAACTATTGCACGTGAAAAAGCCCCTGGGCGTGGAGGCTAGTCCTTGGTCCCCTCTGGGTCGGGGCGATGAATCTGCTCATGCACTCACCAGACCCTCATCCATCCCACCCCGTGCTGCTCAGCCTGTCCCTGGGCTGATGGAATGGGTCTGGGTGGAAGGGGGAGCTTGAATCCATTCTGGACCTGGGTCACCTCCTTCCCCCCCTCCACACTCCCCAGCTGGCTCCTGGTCCCAGTACTGGCAGAGCAAAGCCTGATGTGCCTGACGAGCTGCAGCAGTTGGCACCTCTGCCTAGACCTTGAGCTGCTTCTGGGGGTGGCAGTTATCTTTCCTTGCAGAGGAGCACGGTGTCTGGATGTGGGCACCGCTGCAGCAGTGACATGCTTCTGGTGGGACTGGGAGCATCATTAATGGCAAACGGGTCACATTAAATGGGCAGATGGAACACAGTCATGATGTACTTCTGTGAGATGGCATTTCCAGTCCCAGTTTGTTTCTCTTGGGCTCATCCTAAAACTCTTCTACCACCCCAAATGTCATCCCCACTTCTTTTTGACCTGCTGTGATGGACTGTGGCCGGTCTGGATCTGTGTTGATCAGCCTGTGGGCCACTCTGAGCAGGTCAGTGTTGAGCTGCCCCTGCCTTTCCCACAGAGAAGACACTAACAGCATCGATTTCTCTTCCTCAGCTGCAGATTTTCATGACACCTCCTGTCTCTGAGACCTCTCCTCTCTTCCCGATGTGACTGGAGTTCACTTATACAAAGGGGCTGGCAGACAGTTGGGCAGACTAGACAGTGTGATCCCACAAGTCTTTGTTCTTCATGAAATCAGGCTAAAAATGAGTTTTTCTCAGAGCAAGCAAGTTCACATTCTTTCTAAGAGCTCTTTGATGATCAAACGTTCTCATATTTTGTGATGTTTTATACTCCCTTCCCAAAATAACAAATTTCCTAATGGAATCAGTTAGGCTATTATTTCTAACAGCCTCTGCCATAATCCAATAGTGTTTCTTCTATTGCTTCTCAAATTTGACCAGACAATGCAGAAGGAGCTTGGGATCCTTAGTGGCTGAATCTACCACAGACCCAGGAAGCCAGAAGAAACCACAGCATCTTTTAGGTTGAAGGCACACCTGGAGATCACCTAGTCCAAGCCCCTGCTCAAGTAGGGTCACCTAAGCAGGTTGCCTGGGACCATTCCAGTCAGGTTTTGAATATCTACAAACTGGGAGACTCCACAACATCTCTGGGCAACCTGTGCTTGATCCCCTTCACAGTAAAGAGATGTTTCCTCATGTTCCGATGGAATTTCACATGTTTCAGCTTGTGCCCATTGCTTCCTGTGCTGTCACTGGGCACTGAGAAAAGTCTGGCCCCCTCTTCTCCACACCCTCCTATCAGGTATTTATACTTATTGACAAGATATCTCCTTCTCTTTTGCAGACTAAAGAGTCCCAGCTCTTGGAGCCTCTCCTCATAGGAAAGGTGTTCCCGTCCCTTAATCATCTTAATGGCCCTTTGCTGGGCCCATTCCATTAAGTCCATCTTTTTCCCATTCTGCAGAGTCCAGAACTGGACCCAGCACTCCAGACATGGCCTTCCCAGTCTTAAGTAGAGGGGAAGGATCACCTTCCCTGATCTGCTGGCAATACTCTGCCCAATGCAGCCCAAGAGACAGACTGTTGGTTTTCTGTGTTGTGAAGGTGTATTGCCAGCTCATGGTCAACTTCAGGTCCATCAGAACCCCATGGGTTGAACCCCAGTATGTACTGCTGCCTCGGGTTCATGCAGGATTTTGCATTTCCCCTTGTGATTCCTTCATGAGATTCCTTGCTGCTCAATTCTCCAACCTATTGAGGTGCCCCTGAATGGGCCACAACCATCTCCACAACCACCTGGTGTATCAGCCACTCCTCCCAGCCTGTATCATCTGCAGACTTGTTGAGGGTGCACTCTGTGCCAGGCCATTATTGAATGTACTAAACAGTATTTGCCTCCGTATTGACCGCTGGAATATACCTTTAGTGGTTTGCCTCCAACTGTGCTGCTGATGGCAACTGTCTGGGCTTCTCCTTTCAAGCTGATGAAGCGCTGGTACAAATTTCTTGTTGGTTCTGAATCATTTAAGAGCTGTTATTTCATGCACTTTCCGATCGCATTTCAAACTAAGGAATTCCAGACCATTAGTCTATTTTTCATGTTTCAAACTGAGGAATTTCAGGCCATTAGTCCATTTTCCTCTGGATGGAAAATAAAGAAAACTGCAAAGTGAGTTTCCTCATCATTATTCGCTTCCAAAAACATCCAAGATAATGAAACCTGTCATATGAGTTGCACTACTGCTCCTTTGGGCAGGCATCACTGATGGAGAGCACCACTGGGTTCTGCCATTCAGCAGCTCCTGCCAAGGGCTATCAAAGTTGGCAGCTGTTTTATACCCTCGGCATTTCCTACCTTGTGCCTGGATGGCTGCTGCAAAACTTAGACAACATCCTTTAGAAGAATTTATGGGAATTTTGCTGAGTGCAGGATGTAGTTTGGCATTAAAACCTCCCAGAAAAAGAAGATTAGCTAACAATTACTTCTTTGTGAGCAAGTCAATGAAAGAATCACTTTCTGTCTAGAGAGACTAATTATAAAACGAAAGCCAAGGGGTCAAGCAAACATTCACGGTGGATAAAAAGGAATTGTTTGGGAAAAATAACCCATGATGCCTCAACTCATGGCATTCCTAATGTTGGCTTGATAGCTGTAATGTATAATTTGTTAGAGACCAAGGAGGACATCTCTCTTGTGGGTCTGACCTTTTCCTTGCTCTCTTTTTAAGAGGTTTCAAATACTGGAAACTAATGTTTCTTGGAGGAACATGGTATCTAATAAAAATCCAGAGGTTTGTAGCCACTTAATTCTGTGGGACATGGAACTTGTCAGCCCTGTTTTCTCATGTGCCTTTTTCTTCTGTTGAAAGAGTTCATTGTAAAAAGCTCTGCTTGAGTTTCTCAGGGTCCTGCTTCTCCCAGGTTTACAGTATTTCACCTTTTGGATTGACTAGGTCATCTTGCATCAAGCAATAAGGCTTAAATTTGGGCTATTTGATTTAATTAGATAATAGGTGCAAGCTGACGATATGTAACTGGATAGCCTTGCTGTTCCTTTTATTGTAATGAGGAGGAGATATTTTTCCTCACTGACAATGAGCAAGCAGTGTGCTCTTGTGGCCAGGAAGGCCAACGGAAACCTGGGCTGCAGAGGGAAGAGCGTGGCCAGCAGGTCGAGGGAAGTCATTCTCCCCCTCTGCTCTGCGCTGGTGAGGCCACAACTGGAATATACTGCATCCAGTTCTGGGCTCCCCAGTTCAAGAGGGACAGGGAACTGCTGGAGAGAGTCCAGCGAAGGGCAACGAAGATGATCCAAGGATTGGAGCATCTCCCTTATGAAGAAAGACTGAGAGAACTGGGGCTCTTTAGTCTGGAGAAGAGAAGGCTGAGGGGAGACCTTAGCAATGCCTATAAGTATCTAAAGGGTGGTTTGAAGGAGGAGGGAGCCAGACTCTTTTCAGCGGTTGCCAGTGAGAGGACAAGGGGCAATGGGCACAAGTTGGAACATAGGAGGTTCCACTCAAACATGAGAAAAAACTTCTTCACAGTGAGGGTGGCAGAGCCCTGGAACAGGCTGCCCAGGGAGGTCGTGGAGTCCCCTTCTCTGGAGATTTTCAAGACCCACCTGGATGCAGTCCTGAGTAACATGCTATAGCTCTGGGCAATCCTGCTTCAGCAGGGGAGTTGGACTAGATGATCTCTATGGTCCCTTCCAACTCCAAAACATTCAGTGAAATTCAGTGATTGTTCCTAGGTCATTTCCCTTTAACCTTTAACTTACAGATTGGTCTCCAGGGTGGGTTACATGAAACCAGGCTGTGAACCTGCAAAGCTCCTCCAAAAGGCACAGGTGCATTCGTGCACGAGGAGGCATCATTCAAAAGATTTTTGTGGGGCAAGGAAGCAGTCTTTTTTTCACAGCAAATCCTGCCAATTTCATGTGAGAGAAGGAACTGCTGCTGTGCTCTTTGCCATGTGCTGGACCCCTCCAGGAGTGTTATCTCCATACTTAGAGGGATAGTTCAACCCTGGGGAGGAGGACTTGGATTGCTTTCCCATGATGGGAAAGGAGGGAGATCACACACAGCTGTCCTGTGCCGATGAAGTGGTTAGTTGTTCTCACCCTGTGCCATGATTTTCTTATCCTTAGATTACATTTTAAGTGACAAAATTGTTGTTTCCTTCTGTGGCTGATGTTTTATTAAACCCTAAGGGCCACATCCTGCTCTCACCTCCGTATGTGAGATGAGATGAAAGTCACACGGACGTGGCTGGGTTTATGTGGTATGTCTGAGAACAGGAGCAGAGTCCGCTTACTTTTCAGCTTAACCATGCAGTTTTGGGGTTTTTTTTTGTTTTGCTCATAGGTGCACAGCCATCTGCCCCTCTACTACAGTGCTGTCTGCCATCTGTCCTAGGAAAATAAAATAACTGTAAACTCCAAATGCTCACAGGCTGCAGAGTTAACAGCTGAGATGTTACTGAGCATGCTGAACAGGAGGCAGCAGATTATTAATTTGCTCTAGGAGTCTTCACTGAGTGTCTAACCCGAGTTATTTGGGAACATTCAGCCAAAGGAAAGTTTAAATAATGGAACAAGCAGAGATGCTGCTTAGGGCTATGCTTCATAGGGCACAATAACTGACTACCTGCCTGAAGAGATCTCTGTTGCCTACAGGGATGTGGCCTGGGGGCTTCAGTGAAAGGTGGGAGCTCCTCCTCTGGGTGCTAGGAGTATCTGGAAGGTGGTGCTCAACCTGCCAAGGTGGTTCAGGGGCAGCTGGTTGCTAACAAGGCAGCATCTTACGGTGCTGGTCTGGCCAGCATCCTGCTAGGAGAGGTGGTGAGGGTGACAATGGCCACCCACCATCTGCAGAATGTCTCCCTCTTCAGGGGTGAAGCCCTGGGCGAGGAACTGCCCTTCCTCCCAGTGTCCTTCTCCTCCTAGGGTCACCTTCCTCCTGGGGTCCTCCTCCTGCTGGGGTCCTCGTTCACCCCAGTAGATACCATAGACACCTTAACCCAGCAGAGGCAGTGTCACTGTCACCTGGATGTGGGCTTCTTGAAGGTTTGCCCTGCACTGGCAGCCCACAGTGATGTGTGGATGCTGCTGGGAGAAACTAGGGTGCACATGGTGCCTCCTGATCAAAGTATAGAGCTGGGTGCATGGTAGCTCCACAGACATGAGCTGAAGGGACCATTGGGAAGAAGTGTAGAGCAGTCCTCAACGACCTGAAGGTCTGAGCTCCAGAACAGGGAACTTGGACATGACTCTGCTGTCCTGCCAGATCATGTAGATAGAAATGCTGCATAAGGACATGGAGACAGTCACAGAAGCTATGGGGAAGCTTGTGATGGTCACAGAGTCCTGAGAGCTGCTGCTGAGGACGGCTCTGGCCTTGTTGAGGCAGATGATATAAATCACAAGGCTGCAAGGACAATTCCTTTTACTCAAAAGACAATGCAGCTTCTTGCTGTCACATTTGCTCTCTAAAACCTCCCTTCTTTTTGCCGGACCTTCAACAGAGCACAAGGAACACCCTGAAAATGATTGTACCTTCATCCTATGCAAGACAAGAGGTGACATAAGACTGCTGCTCCCATATTTTATCCAGCCCCAGGAGAGCAGGACTGGCCAAGCACGTGCCTCTCTACAAGGCAAAGCCCGGCCAAACTGTGCAGAGACAGCAGGTCCCCAAGGACACTTCTCATCCCAGTTCCCAAAATGCTGAACCAAAACACATTAACTAATCCTGGCATTTTTATCAGAGGTAAAATGTGATAAACTCTTTTGCTTCTCAGGCATCCATTCCCTGCAAGTCACCAGCCAACACACGGGAAGAGAGTCTGGTGTGATCATTCACATGGTATTATGCTTTTTTCCATCTTCCTTCTTTGTCCAGTTCTGGGCAAGGAGGCAGACAGCAGCAGAGGTGGCCTGTTCTGCTTCCCCACACCACTTCAAGGTGGCAGGGGGTCTGCGTGCACTACAGCAATTTCAGAGAAATGAGAAACTCTCCTTAAAAGCCCTTGATTGCCTGCTGGGAACGCAGCAGACAGCAGGTTTCGAATACAGATGATAGCTTTGTGGGCCTAAAATGCTCAGGGCAAAACTCCTTGACAATTTTACACCACCAAGGGCTCTTTTTCACCTCGTTCTGCTCCCAAGGCTTTTAATAGCTCCAGCCTTGATCTCTTCACCAGCACATGAGTGACAGCTGCAGAAGAACTATAACATTTTAATTGACATTTGTGTTTAGAAGCTCAACTATAATTAGAGGCAAGTGAATCATCTGCAAGAAATAATTAATTCAGGCCATGCTGCCTTTCTTCTTCTTCATGAATTTTCTATGAACAGGTTGCTACATTTGCAAGCCCATTCTTTGTTCAGACTTAAGGCACGCGTTTTCTGGGGCAGATTTCTCTTGGTCTGGTGCCGATGTGCCAGCAGTTGGCAGCAGGGCTGGGATTTCCCACCGCACCAGTCAGTGACACCATCCACGTGCTGCTGTTCCCATCGACTGTACGGAGCGGGGAAGTGACCGTGATGGCACGGATGTGGATTTTATATCAAAGTACATGAGCATGTGGTTTAAAATGGCTGTGCTGAGACAGAGCGCTGTGATGGGCTGGCTGCTGTGACAAAAGGAGGGCTGGACCATCCTCTCCGGGCTGCTTGGCTTTGGACCTGCGTAAACCCTGCACAGGAACCCTCTGAAATCAAGGACCTGGTGACTGCACCACCTGCTTCATTCCTGCAGACAGCAGAGATGTGCAATCTCACGGCTCTGCTCACAAGCATCTCCCCAACTCTTGCTTCCTGCCCTGTGGCATGGGGTCTCCTTCAGTTGCAATTTATGGTACCGATGTGGACCTTGCCTGTTACTGGAGTCCTGTGATGGACCAGCCTGAAACACCTCAAGCACAGTGTGGTCCAAGCCCCATCTCTTGGAGCAGCTCTGGTGCAAAGCCAGGTCTCAGCCCACAGGAGTGCTGCAGCCCAGGCTGCTGCTGGTGTCCCACAGCCAAAGCTGGGGCAACCAGCCAACCTGGAGAGATGGGAGCTGGTTGTCACACCCTACCACTGCATATGACTGCCCCATGCACCCATCACAGCGTGAGGGTCCAGAGACATGTTTGTCAATGTGTAAATTTCATAAAGAATTTATCTTTCTTATGTACACAGGTTATTTTCAGCATTTTATATGTACATTTCTCAGTTTTCTAACATTTTTGTTTTAAATCCTTATTTGCTCTTTTGCATTTAAATTTTTTTCTTAAAAGCCTGATGCAAAGCCCAACAAAGCCAAATTTGCCCTGAGTAATTGCTATGTCTTTTGCAATCTAAATATGGCTTCTTAAACAAGTCATAGTTTTTTCATCTGGGAGTATCAATAAGCAAGTGCCAACAATTCTTTCAGTTTTTATTAACTTGCTATTAGTGGCCTAGACAAAGAACTTGCAGTTTGTATATAGCTGTAAAGTCTAATCTAATCTAGTCTATCTATCTATCTGATACACTCGCCTGGGCAATCAGCCACAGCTTGATAGCTGGGAGGGTATAAAGTTCATCTGCCAAATAGCTGAAATGACAAAAAAGGACAGAAGCAGAAAAGCAATTATTAATTGATGTGTTTTTGATTGAAGTTAGCTGCTATTGATCATCTCACTGCTTAAATGAATGAAGAACATAATGTAATCTTTATGCTGAACATTGGTACACCATGCACCTTCCTCATTGATCCGATGTACATAGGCAAAGTTATTTAGCATCCCATTACATGAAAATCAATACTGAGATCATATTACACAATCTGAGGTCCAACTGTAGCGCTTCTATTAAGATGTGTAGCACACTGTCACCACAACAGAGGAATTCATTTGAGGGACTCTCAGTCACCATCAATCTGTGGGATGCATATGCATATGTGTGTATATAAAATTAAAAGAAGTAACTGCTAGTTTGAAATCACGCTATACCAGCCAATAAGCAGTTTTATAAGATATTTTATATTAAAATCTGTTGAAATGTTTTTTCTAAATTCTTCTGCATCTTCTCTGTGAGGTTGCTGTAATTCATTCTATGGAGATTTTTATACTGCACCATATGCTTTCAAACCATAGCTGCTTTACATAGTTAGCATAGCCACGCGATAAAATTAGAGCAAGGTCTCGATACGCTGTCCTGTCATGGCACTTTGCCAGCTCACATCCAAGCTTGGAATCTGCTGTGGGCGGGCTGGTGCACGCACCATCAAATTTCATAGCAGAGCCTTTGATGAGCAGCGGGGACTGTGCTGCTCCTGCATCCTGGGGTGGCACCAGCCAGGAGATGCAGGCACTCACTGAATCAGGCTCATGACCCAGCAAAAACAGGGAACAAAACTTCCTGCTGGAGATGGGGACCATGATGAATACGTTGCCTGGCCACAGCCATGGTCCAATATGCTGATCTCACACATTTTTAAACCCCTGTTAGGAAGACAGTCTTCACTGCCCAAGTGCCTCTGGGTTTTCTCTTCGTCCCGTCATCTAGCACATCCTTTAGCAACAGAGTGGGAGCAATGCTTCACCTCTCTACTTTCTACCTCCCTACTCATCTTCCCAAAAGCTTCTTAGTCCCAGCTCAGAAATTTGGTTTTTGTAAATCTGCTTGGAAAGGGTCATCCTTGCATTGTAGTGTCTTCCATCTAAACATCTTGTTTATGTTGATGTTTTTTTGCAAGGTTTCTAAAACGTTCAAATTATTTCCTGGATATTTTCTCAAATTCTGACAAAGTAGCTCCACTCCATATGTTGCTGATTCATGTATGTCACTGACTGATAATCAATTTCAGGACTGCAAGAGATACATGCTCTCTTTATGTAGTTATCTTTGATCTGCTGAGCAACTTGCTGCTCCTCTAACAGGAGCCTGTATTTTTGTGTTGGCAATAGCCAGAAAGGGGTCCAACCTTTTCCTGGTTGGTGATGAGGTCACTTTTTGTGCTGAGTTCCAAGAAGAGCACTTTGGGGTCTCCAGTGGAAGTTTTAATTTGAATGAAACAAGAAAGCTGGGTTTGTATCTTTTGCAAATGCCTCATTTCTCCAAGAGCAGCTTACTCCAGAACAACTGTATTTTTTTCTCATTTGTGATTACTCCATTTAGCTAATGAAACTGCTGAATACAATTCTGTATATTTCTCTGTAAATACCATAATTTCTAAGGAAAAGCAGATGTTATATTTGGTATCTTCCTATCTGTCTGCCTGCCTGTCCATCCGTCCATCCATCCATCTGTCCATCCGTTCATCCACCCACCCACCCATTTATCTCCAATTTAGGGGTAACTGGACACTTCCTAGGTAAATCAAATCTGCATTCATATGGAGACTCATTCATTCACAACAGCTGAGCCCACTAAAAGCAGATTCTTGCCGTAAAAGCCATTTGATGCTGTGGGTGAATTACCAGTCCTTGTAAACACTGTGCTTCTAGATGTAATTTATCCTAATTTAGCTCTTGTTATTGTCTTGTGTATTGTCTCCGAATAAGGCAATCTTGAAAATGCAGTCTCAGATTCAGTAATGCATACAGAATGCCCGTGTAAAGCTACCCTGAGTGTTTGCAGCACCTCTGCTCTACATGATGGCACTATTCAAGAAGTGTTTTGAGCTGGCATGTTCTTACAAAAGACATTTTCAAATGGCCTTTCCAAAAAATGATATTTTGGCAAGAAAAAGTTAACAGCATTGCATAATTGTCTAGTGTTGGACAACTATTATTTTGGGGGCAATTTTTAGGAACAACATTTAGGTTTTTCTGAGACTGACTTCCCACACCCCATGCACCCTTTGAATCTCTACCGCCCCTTCCTGCGCAGAGGCCTGGGACCCTGAGAAGCAGCATCAACCTCTGCCATGAAGTTCCTGCCACAGCGGATGCTGCAATTCCACATATTAGCATCTTGGTACCCCTAGTTGATTAATTAGTATATGTGTTCCGCTTCTTTCTCCCAGAAAGGGACATGCACATATAATGCCTCATTAGCCATTGGTTAGCCCTGTCATGCCCCATTTCAAATCAGGACTTCCTACAGCACGGCCTGAGGTGCTGCTGCTTCACCCACATGAGCTGACCGTGCCCGGAGGTGATACTGGAAAAAGGGAAGCCCTAGGACAGCCCCATCCTTGGGTGAAAAACTACTCGAGAATGTCAGCATATGAAGCAGTGAAGGATAAGCCTTCACTGGGTAAGCCAGAGCTCCAGCGTCTTCCTGCTGTTGGATGGGAAAAAAAGAGGAGGCTGGATCATAGCTGGTCCAAAAGGATCACCTTGGAACACAGCAGCTGGAGCGTGGTAAGAGGTAGTGGCAGAATCAGACTCCTCTGTATGTCAGATGCCTTCTGTGGCTCAGCTGGAGCCCCCTCGGGTTCCTGGGAGAGACCCCAGTTTGCTGGGCAGCGCTAGGTGCAGGTCCTTGCCAGGTCATGCGGCTGACGCCAGTCCCTGTCAGTGATGGGTTGGGTTAGCTGCACTGGTTGGGAAACAACCCTGGGCAGGGGGCCCCCAGTGCTACCTGTGCCACCACGGCTGGTCACGGGGTGGGGTACCACCATCCCCAGTGCTACCTGTGCCACCACGGCTGGTCACCGGGTGGGGTACCACCATCCCCAGTGCTACCTGTGCCACCACGGCTGGTCACCGGGTGGGGTACCACCATCCCCAGTGCTACCTGTGCCACCACGGCTGGTCACCGGGTGGGGTACCACCATCCCCAGTGCTACCTGT
>JAHREE010000569.1:564353-624798 GCA_033628505.1 Tringa tobata | reverse complement strand
AAGAACTTGTTTGGTGTGAGGGTGGTGAGAGCCTGGCCCAGGTTGCCCAGAGAAGCTGTGGCTGCCCCATCCCTGGAGGGGTTCAAGGCCAGGTTGGAGGGGTCTTGGGGAAACATGGTGTGGTGGGAGGTGTCCCTGCCCAGGGCAGGGGGTGGAACTGGGGGGTTTATGGTCCCTTCCAACCCAAACCATCCTGTGATTCTATGATTGGTGTGGGCATCACTGTGCTTGTGTGTGGGCATCACTGTGCTTGTGTGTGTGCATGCAGACAGCTGCCAGCAGGGCAGAGAGGCAGTGACAAATCTGGGGTGGGTGCTTTGTGGGCGCACAGGGGCAGCACCGTGTTGGTCTCCCGAGGGGACAGACAGGGAGCAGTGCTTGATCCTGCCCAAGGTGGCCCTGTCTGCCTTCTCTGGCTATGGTGGGGGTGATTGGCCTGTGACATCTCCCTGTGGAAAGCTGCCCATTAATGGTGTCCCCACAGCCAGCATCTCATGGGAGATGCCTCTGTGCCAAGGGCCGCTCCCCTGTGTGCCCCTGGGCTGGCATGGCAGAGAGATTGGCCAGTAAAAGAGCATAGCTCAGCTGTGCTGTGGGGTCGTAGCGGGCTGCTTGAGTGGTCATGTAGCTGTGGGGCATGACTCCAAGAGCACAGAGGTGTGGAGTCTCCCTTGTGTCCATGGACCAAGACATATGAGTTGTATGGGAAGGCTGTTCTGCATTAACCCCCTGGGGCTCTGACAAGGTGATCCTGTTTACTGGAGAGCAGGGCTGTCACGGCATCCCATCATCCCATCCCCACCAAAAGAGGAGAGGTCTGCAGCTTCCTGCACTTCTGCAAGCGGGTTTTGCCTGATGGAATGATGGGATGCTGTCACACTTGCTTCATGGAATACCAGCCCATCAACAACTGTCTGTGCCTTTCGGGTCAGTGGGGAGTGGGCACACAAGCAGGTTCACACATACTGGGTGCTCGTTCTCATCTGTGTGACAGTGGCAGTGCTTCAGCAGTGGGATTAAACCATCTGCCTTCATCTCTGAGCTGTCGAAGGACACTGGCCCTTTTCTCTCCCCAAAGTTTAGTCCAGCCATTTCAGCTAGACTGAAGCGGTTGTCAGGAGAATAAAATGCAGGGCTATTTCCAGACTACTACAGCAGAGGTGTCAGGGTGAACCCAAACCAGTAATCTTGCATCAACAGGGACATTCACACTAACAATGTTATAAACCTCCCAAACTGGTGTCATCACCATATTCAGCGGTTTTCAGGTACGAGGAGGTCACAGCCCCCCTGAGCTGTCCTGGGCTGTTCCCTCTGTGTCCTTCCCCAAGAGCAGTTCAACTGAGGGATCTTCTAGACGGCACCTTCCAGGTTCTTCTGGCTGCCCTGTGGCACACTCACTGCACAGACAGTGGTTCTGTTGATATAAGACAACTCAATGTCCTCTTCCTCAGAAAGACCTTCTCCGAGCCTTGTCTCTCCCTGCAGGTCAGTGGCATTCCTCATTGCTTTGGCTCTGTCACTACAGCTTCTCCACAGGGCTCCTGCAACACCATCGCCCTCGGGAAGGTGCGTTGGCACGACCCTGTCCTGGAGGGAACCGTGTTTTCACTTGGCTTTTTCCTTCAGCTTCGAGTCCAGTGCCAGGAGCTCTGGACTTGCCCTGGTTTGGATGGAGCAAACAAGGCTCCTCCTCAGTTGGGGGTGCGGTCTCTTGGGAAGCTTTTTAAGCCTGCAATAACTCTTTACACCAAATGTGTTGCTACTTTTATCAGATGTTTTTCTGATCTGCCGCTAGCAAGGAATCCTACACATATCATTTCATAGCTCTGGTTGCTCTAATATGCTCAAAAAAGAAAACAGAAGGCATTAAAGCAGTTCTGATACTTGACAAACCAGTCTTATTTTTTATTTACATGTGGCTGAGGCTTTTGGCTGACATTTTTCACAATAAAATATGATAGGAAATATTCATTTTGATGCCATGTTCCTTTTTTTAAAAGGGGATTCTAAAGAAAGTACTTAATTTCAGCTGAGAAGTTTGCTGTGGTTGCACACACTGACTTCAGAAATGGGAACAGAGACTCCAAAGGAAAACACAGCTTTTTTATAACCTTTCTCATTCCTGCTGAAGCGGAAAACTTGTGACACCCTCACTTAGACTCATTCTACCACCCGGCTTGAGCAATGGCCCCCTCTGAGCTTTGAGTTTGTGTATTTATGAAAACAGCTTACAATGATTAATTTTTGTTGTATTATGCAGTGCTTCGTGGTTGTGGTTTCATTCATGAACTGAAACTCAGTCCTGCAAATGGATTCATTATTCATGTGGATGCTGTACGCGAAGGTAAATAATTTTCATTCTCCAGTGTTACCAAAGACTGTTGTGACAATTGACTGCTAATTACTATTCGCTGCATGCGCTGGGTCAGTTGGAACAATTTCTACCCCTTTATTGGGTTACTGGGTCTTTTTACCAGGAGAGTAACAATTAAAGGTGAGTGAAAAACAGTCATGACTGCCTTCAGCATCCGAAAATAGTGATCCACACACTGAGAAAGTACTGGGAAAGAATCGACTAACACAGCAAAACCAGCAGAAAATAATTAGCAGTTATCCATTGCGTGTGTGTTGATGTGCCCTCGAGGTTTGACTCAATATTTCGGGCTTTTTCAGCAAACGGGAAGGTTAGAAATTTACTTGTGATATTCTGATGATAACTACATGAATTCAGCAGCTGGGGCTTAAAGAAAAAAAACATGAGGTATTGTAAGACCTGTAAGGAAAGTCAGGATAGTTACAGGCAGCAGGCATTCCCGAGCAAGCGCGCAGACACGCCAGCTGTTAGATGTGTGACACTTCCAGAAGGCAGCCACCTTTCCACAAATACTGGGGATGGAGAACAAAGCAGCCTCGTCGAGCTACCCGGTCTCGGGGCATATTTCATTGCCAGTCCGTGGCTTCGCGAGAGATACTCCTGCCTGACAAAGTGAAGGCAGAGCGGGTCCCACGTTTCACACAAAGCAAGGTTCATTTGTATAGAAATGAGCTGCCGTACAAGAGATAATGGTTTATTATTGCACTTTGTGGGTCTCCATTCATTCCCAGCCCACGTGACTCTGGCTACAGCCAAGTCAGTTTGAATTAATTTTTCAAGTATGGCTTCATGAGACAATGCATCAGATGTTTTAATAAAATTCAGACAGGCTGCAGCTATCGTGGTCCTTTCATGCACTAATTAGGGGTTTCTGTTAAAAAAAACTGAACAATAAAAACCCAGCATTCAATTTTTCCGGTAATGTCTTTTTGTGATTCTGATACTTGCAGTTCCATCTTCCTGGATGTTTATAAATTCCTGCCTTTAATATTTAACATGTAGTACATTGGTTTACCAAGAATTAGGCAGATATTACAGCCAGCCCAGTGCCAAAAGCACTCTGTTTTGCTTTGTTCAAGATGGCTCTCACATCTGCTTTGTTTCACCCACTCTCGCCTTCCCTTTTCTCTCTAACAAAACAGAAATAAATACAAATTTTTTTGTTAATTCCTTAAGTAAAACCCATGCCCTTCTGCCTGCATGTTGGCTAGATCCCATGGTTTGCTGGTGCTCTGCTTTTGCCTTACATGCATGTTCGAGGGACAAGGGGTAACAGTTTTAAACTGAAAGATTTAGATTAGATAGTGGGAAGAAATTTTTCACTCTGAGGGTGGTGAGAGCCTGGCCCAGGTTGCCCCGAGAAGCTGTGGCTGCCCCATCCCTGGTCCCTTCTAACCCAAACCATTCTGTGATTATATGATTCATTAATTTCTGAAGAGCCTCAGTATTTCCCCAACATGTAAGAATGGCATAACAATCAGCTGGGGACTTACTGGCCAGTTTAAGTGAGGGTTAAAGCAGTCCTGGTATTTCCATCCATCTGATTTTGAGCTGTGGTTCCACAAGCCACTTGACCTGATCAAAAACCTCATGGGCACAAGGCTCTCAGTGGTCCATGGTCGTGGGCTCTCACTGTTTAATCAGACTTGGCGAAATGGATGAGGCTTCAATTTTTCCTTGCCTGTGGATAAATCACCATGATCCCAAGCATGTTCTCTCCCCAGATATCACTCCCAAGGCACTGCTGAGCAGCCAGAGGGGGATTCAGGCTGAGGGACTATGCTAAACTTTGCTTAAGCTGGCTCGCCACCATGGGAGCTGTATGCACAGTTCTGCCCAAGACCCAACAACAGGTCCTGGAGTTGTTTTTGTTCTGATGAGGCAGACTTGTCACCTGGGCAGGTGTAGGATGATGCTCTCTGCCATCTGGGGCAACGGTTTCCGTGGGGAGTGAAGTGAGGAGTCTGGCATGGGCAAGGGGACAGACACAGAAATGGATGCTCCGGGTCCAGCACGGTACCTTGTCTATATTGTGATGAGCTTAATCCCAGGCTAGCTCAGTGAGTGGGTCTAACCTCTGAAAACAGCTGCGGTGTGAGAGGGAGCCCCAGTCTGGGGTCCAGCACAGGCCAGGGTAGACAACAGCCAAGTGCACAGTGACGTTTGTGGTGTGTACCCACCCCTGGGCAGGCTGATGGTCAGGAATGGCTGTAACACAGAGGGACCCAGGCCCGTGTGATTTCCCAGATGGAGCAACTTGCTCTGGAGCTGTTGGGAACACAAGGCTGATTTGCACAATCAGGTGGGCTGGGTGCATCTCACTTGTGCCCGAGATGAGTCCAGTAGCCTTTTACGTACTTGTCCAAGGGCCTGGCATGCTCACTGGGCTACCTGCCAATTTTCTGTACATACTTCTTAACAGCAAAAAATTTCCTAGAAATTCTTGCCAGAGATGGGTGGGTCTGTTCCAACTTGGCTGCAAGCTTTAGGTTTGATGGGTACTCATCAGCTGCTGTTTTACAGGGGTGACAAGCTTTGGTGAGTGTTGAGAAGGACAGACAACACTCACCTAATCCCAGCACGCCCCAAGCTCTCAGGCAGATCGGTCTGGTTGCAGATGACACCAGCTTACCATCAGCGTCATCAGTATGTGTGTTACTCTTTGATAGATGACCCCACAGAAGTTAGTGCATGGCTGGCTTCACTGTTTTCAAAAGAGCATTTACAACCCTTCACACACACCCCCCCGGCTGGGAGGGACAGCCTTTGCTCCAAGAGGCCACAGGCAGAGAAACGTGTGCCTGGTGGGTTCAGACAAAAGCAAATAATTCTGTATTCAGGGATGGAGCCGAGGTTTCTGTGCTGCTTTTCAGGTTTCAGCCTTTGCAGGATTCAAATGATGTCAACACCACCCTCGGTGTAAGTCTTGCCCTTCTGGATTGTGCCCACTACATTTTGGAATAAAACGTGTCAGCTGAAGAGGTCTATTCCAGCTGTCCCTCCTGTGTGCCAGTGGTGCCCTGGGTTGTGCTCTTGGCTCTGCGCTGGCGCACACATACTCCAACTCCCACCACCCAGTTTTGCACCACAGACTCCTCACCCATTTCTGGAACAAGGCGCTCACTTTTGTGTTTATTCAAGGAAGTCGGTGATCGTAAGATCTGCACAGTTGAGCTCTCGGCCGTTTCCAGTGTCCCCGTGCTGTGTGATGGCCATGGGAGTGGGGGCTGCTCACCTTTCCCAGCACGGTGCTGTCTCACCCATCGTTGCAGACGATGCTCAAGAGACCTGGTTTCTCCATGCCAGCAGTGTGGGTCCAAAGCAGCGGTTGCAGCTCCATGCCAGGCAGACCTGCAGGATCTTCACAGTCCCACGGGGCCCATGCCTGTAGAGATGAGCAGAACGTGAAGTGGTGGCAGGAGGGGACACCTGGGCAGGTGAGAGACCTCCTGTGGCAGACGCTGTGAGTGCACAGACACACAGCTGCTCCCACCACTCATAACCCAGTTGATGATTTGGTGAAGTTAAAGCTTAAGCAAATTAATTACTCAGCATTATTTTCAGTTAGCAACTGAAAAGCCTTCTCTCTAATAGAAACAACTCAATAAATCAATTAACAAATGCAACCCTGACTAGCTCACTTCCAGGTATTTAATATGAATTACTCCATGGAACTGCTAACTCTTTAGAGAAGAGGCAATTATCTTCACTGCACCTCAGTAATTACTAACTGTAGTACACACCACAATATTTCAGTGTAAGTTAGAGGACGATTCTGCCAAACCAACCGGCAATAAACATGGGCAGCAGAACCTGTGAGAGCAGGTCAGTGCTGAGAATGAAAGCACCCAGCATAACATGTGTTGCACTGTCCATGTGCCTAGGACATGCAATCTCTCCTTGGACGTATTTTGACCTGCAGGAGTCAGGAACACATCCCCTAACATGGGATTTTTCCAGCAAAAGCAGCTTCCACACATTTCAAAATCCCCGTCCTATATTTTTCGGGTTTTTTTTTCCATTGGAAAAATGAAATTAAATATCTGGTGGTGGTGGTATCTACCACCCAGGTCAAAGCTTTCCATTGACTTCATGTGGGGGTGCTTATTTCTGATGACCAGCAGCCTGATGACCAGCATTCATATCTGAGCAGAGGTGCAGGCATGGAGCTTTGCCTGGGAGCGAAGGGGGCTCTTGCTGCTCAGCCCTGGAGGACAGGGCAGGGAGCAGCCTGGTGCTGAAAGCAAATAATGTCGAAGAGCTTTCAGTGCTAAAAAACTATGCAAAGTGTCACCTTTTCACCCCTCTCTGGAACGGACAGCCAAAAGCTGGGGTTACTGGTGAGAGGAGATGTTGCATCCAGCTGTAGTCCGTGCAGGCTGTCCCCTGCCCATGTCCGGCCCCAGCACTGCCTTAGTCCTCCTACATGGATGGTTTGTCCAGGGCACTCATGCATCCCTTGTGATCCCCACACTGTGGTCATGGATGTTTGTACTATAACAAACACACACTATTTACAGAAAGTTTTCAACTACTTTCCTTGGAAGCATTCTTTATTCTCAGACAACTGTGGTGCTCCTGGTCCGGGCCTAGAGATCACAGGCTGGCCATAGATGATGTTTTGTGGTTCTTCCTGAAAGAGGTATCCAGCCCTTATTCCACATATGGGAAATAGCCCGTTGAAGCTCAGTTTGTGTCCCAAAGGTTTTGTGGTAGTCCGTCTTCTGAAGGGTCTCTTTGAAGTTGGTCTTCCAGTTTCTCCTTCCTTCTGTCTCTTCATGAGGACTCTGGGGAGTGAGGCCTTCTTCTTCCACTGTCAGGTCGGTGCAATCCAGCTCTGCATTTTCAGAGGAGCTATGACACTGCATGAGAACAAGTCCTGGAGGAACCACCTTGACCGAGCCTGGGCTGCTGCAATGGCCCCTGAGTTCTTTTTCCATGGAACTAGTGTCACCTGAAGGACTTGGCTGTGAGACCAGTGGCTATGGCAGACCTGTGAACCGGCCTAAAGCTGAGCAGGCTGCCAGAAGGTACTTGGTAAGGCTAACCCTCTTGCAGGCATACGGGTCCTGATGCTGCTGCAAACACTCCTCAGGATACATACCCCATGCCAGGGGCCGGGTGTTTCTGTCAGCTTTGTCCTGTCTCTATCCAACCTCCTTGGACAGTACTCCCAATACTGCTAGGGAATGGCCTAAGGGCAGGTGAACCAGCAGGGGACCCTGTTTGCACCAAATCCTGTGTATGTCAGAGTCATTCTCAGGGCTATGGAGAGTTCTGCTCAGGCTTGACCTTGCTGTTCTAGCCCTGGGCTGATTGGTATGCTGCAAGCTGAGCAGAGAAATGAGTGGCTTAAATGCAGCACCATGTGAGGAATATATTAGAGAGAGTCACCATGGAACAGTCTCCCCATAACTGGGCATGAGAGAGTTCACAGACCTCACCCCTGCCTTCTGCATAGACGCTCCTGAAAACCCTCCTGAATTTGGGGAGAGGGTTGGCTCAAAAGACCTCCTGAATTGCAAAGGGCAAGCCCATGAGACCTCTCTGCTAGACTCAGGTGCCCTTTGCACCACACCTGGGGCACCAGGACCATGTCAGATGTTGGCTCCAGCACTCTGGAAACCATGACCTGCCATGTGAGTGCTCTCCATAACCCACACACAAGAACGGTCTCTGGCCGGGTGTTCTGTTGCAATGAGCTGGGCAATTCTTCATACATCACCGTAGTGTATGTATCACAGCTCATGGTAACACATGCCATTGTGTTGGCCATGCCATTCTTTCGTGCACACAATCAGTGCAATCTGCAGTCCTGGGAGTGGAAAGAGTTAAAATTGGCCTTTAGACATGGGAACGGGAGAGTGGCCATTCATTATACAGGTTTGTGGTCTGTTTAGCCTCAAGCCCAGTGGAGCCTGCTGGACATCAGATGGAGGAACCTTCTGCAGCCCCACCAAGCAGACCATCCACTGCTGGGACAGCAGACGAGAGCTGCCCGCAGAGAGGATGGAGGAGCAGGGGGTGCTGGTGGAGAAGGAGCGGTGGGTGCCAGGGAGGCAGAGGAGGGAGCTGCCTGCAAGGAGGGCTGTGTGTGCTGCGGGGTGCAGCTGACGAGGCTTTGTGCACAGAGAGAGAGCTAAAGGATGAGGGACAGGGACTTCACAGGTACTTGGGACCTGGCTTGTGGGGACACGCAGTTTTGGGTCCAGGGGCAGCACAGCGCTGTGGGAGGGGTGTGTAGGTGTGTGCATTTCAGCTCCTGCAGGAGAAAATTGGAGGGAGAAACATGAGAAAAAACTTCTTCACAGTGAGGGTGGCAGAGCCCTGGAACAGGCTGCCCAGGGAGGTCGTGGAGTCCCCTTCTTTGGAGATTTTCAAGACCCACCTGGATGCAGTCCTGAGTAACATGCTCTAGCTCTGGGCAATCCTGCTTCAGCAGGGGAGTTGGAGTAGATGATCTCTATGGTCCCTTCCAACTCTAAGAATTCAGTGAAAATCAGTGAATTCAGGGAGAGCTGGGTGTGAAGGAGGGACTCTGGAGGGAGTGATGGGATGAGGTTGGGGGACAGGGGAAGAAGGGACCCCGCACGGCCACTGTGGCTGAGGGAGGCAGGAGGGCTTCATTTTGGGGGACTGTAGGCTTGGCTGAGTGACCACCTGGGTACCCAGCTCTGCTCCTGGCAGGGAGGCATCACAAAATAGTGCATGTTCTCTTCCAAAGGGTGTCGAACAGCACAAGGCTGCCAATATGTGCTGCTGGGTGGGACAAGTCTCAAAGCTGGAGGCTTTTGGAGACATGGGGCTGCAATGAGAGGCAAGGCACGTGCTGTGCCTCAGCAACGCCCAGGGTGCATGGGACCAGGTTTCCACATGTGGTTTGCCCTGCTCCAGTTGCTTTTATTAAGAAACCAGACAGTTATCCTCTTCCTTTATGCGTTCCCCATTTGCAGTCTCAGCAGGCTTCACCCAACTCAGGCACTTGTGATGACCCACAGATCAAAGGTGTCCTTCAGAGCAACAGGGAAGCCCTGATGGGATCTTGAGCCAAAGGTCCAATGGGACCCAGGAGAGCAAGTCTCAGCTGGGAGGTGCTCACCACAAAGAGGTGAGGTGGGCTGTGAATCCGTGGTCCAGGGGATGACTTCTGCAGTGCAGGGGAGCAGGGTTGGGGTGGTCAGTCAGTGCCTTCCTGGAGATGTCCTTGGAGGAAGATGCAAAGCTGGGTTGACTGAGGTCCTGCAGAAGAGATAAGACAGGTTTTCCACTCGTGGCAGCTGCTCCAGTCCAGATCTGCTTCACTTGTCCCAAGCTCTGCTCACGAAGCTGAGGAAGGTCCTCACAGGGGCCGTTGCCTCTTGTGCCCTCCAGACCCAAGGCACATGGTGGTTTTGTGGGCCTTTGCCCTCCTCTCATTAACTCCTTCTATTCCTGTTTCTTATCAGATTTTCTCACCCAGAAATTGTGCTGAGTAGGTTTGTGTTCGCTCTAGCAGGGGAGAGGATTTACGCAGCTGATTGGTCTGACAAGCTGCTGCTGCCTTACAGCGCCGGGTTACCTTGCTGCGGTGCAAGTGCCTGTAATGAGACAAAATAATGAGCTATTGTAAGGGCACCCCAGCCTGAGCTGCAGCACGGTGACAGATTACTGCCTAGATCTGCCTTGCACATGCGTGGCAGCCCGTCCTGTGGGCACAGCAATGGGGCACAAAGCAGCGACGTGGCGGGAGGAATCGACCTCCCAAACACAGAACCGAGGGGCAACAGGGGGGGTTGGTGCTTTGAAGCTAAGGAACGTTCATTAGGGCTGGGGTCTGACCCCACTGGCTCCCCTCCCCTCTACCTGCAGACATGCTGCCCCAGGTGCTGTGGCTCCAGCCCCTGCTAGAGCTGGGGAGCAATTAGAATAAAAATACACCACTTTACCAAGCGCAAGAGAGGGAGTGGAAGTAAAACACAGCTGATGCCAGCAGCACAGGTAGTTTCTAATTAGCGAGGTGCTGGCTCCAGCTTGTGATTTCATCTGGGGAAAATGAACACTCCTGCTGCAGCTCTGCTCAGTTACTGGAACAGACCAGAAGATGTAGCTCTCTGGCACCTTTTCTGACTCCAAATGTCTCTGAAGCCCTCTCTCCTGTTGCTGCAGTGCTCCATGATCAGAGCGAAGGCATCGCAGGCTAAAGAGACAAAAATAGGCTGGGATCGTGAACCTGGCAAAAGTTTCCAGGCGAGTTTTACTCTAGTTTGAGAGGAGATCTGGGGCTGAGCACTAAGCGGTTTCTCTTCTTCTCAGATGGGATTTAAACCGATTGCATCAAGTTCTCCCATTAGCCACCAATGTGATTAATGTCTCCTGTATTGTTATAAAGTGATTCTATGTTGTAGATCTTTCTGAATGCCTCCTGAATTTATTATTTCCTTGTCCCAGTTGCTATTGGTGACGGCCTTGGTAAAATCCCTAGCAACATATAGAATGCAACATACATGGAAATTAGTTGAATACTTATCAGTATTATAGTCATAAAAGGACCTATTTATTAAATATATGGCTAAAGTGACACCTTAACAGCCACGGGTACTAAATGACATGGGTAACATTCATTTGTATGTTGGTACATTGGTATGATAGTGCTCCAGCTACAGTGAACTTTATTACCAACATCAAATTAAGATATATTGTGGGTAACATCATTAGGGCTGGTTGGACTGAACTGAATTTAAATAATGTCTTTAAGATGCAGATTTTTCCACAGCTTGAAAATGCTCCCTAGCTAATCTCCCATGGCCCAGAAGTGCTAGCCAGTGAGCACAAGTCTTCACTCAGAGAAGTGCCCTGATTTAATGATGTCCTTCTGCTGAGAAGAGCTACAGTTCCTGAGCAAGACCTGGAAGACAACAGTGCACTGAATAAAGATTCCTGGGGTGTAAGACCAGTATCTTTGCTGAGATGAATGGAGATCTCACTGTTTAACTTATTACAGGGAAGTCAACAAGATCACGGGAAGAACATTTCTGATTTGGAGAGCTCTTTAATGTGACAGCCAGAGAGAAAGCATTCAAAACACGGAAATGGGGAAGACACTTCTAGCAGGCAGAGGAGAGAACTGCGGGAAGCCGTGGAAGGTTTTTCACCACTCGGTGACTCAAGTAACATTCAGGTGGCTTTTTCTACAAGAACACTTTTCTACAGCTTGGTCATGAGTTACGGAGTTTGAGGCAGAAGTCACAGGTTGAGATTCTCCAGCTGACTATATAGGCCGTCAGACCAAATCCTCTTAAGTTTGAAACTCTAGATAGCTCATAGCAGGGAAGGTCACCAGCCCATCACAGATGTCCTGCAGTCCTGTGAGATGCATGCCTGGAGCCCGATCTCCTCTGCCCCTGTGCAAGAAGAAATCAGTATCTTCTTATAGGGTCCAGGGATAAAACAGGAATGTCTTCAGAAAAACCCAGCATCCTGGCGTCCTTGAAGCTGCTCCAGAAAGGTCTTGATCCATGCACAATCCAGCATACTGAAGGGGTCTGCCTGGGTGCCATCACATGGAAAACAGGTTTAAGGGTGGCCATGCAAGTATTTCTGTCCACATAATGTACACAAAAATGACTGGAGGCTCAAGAGACCTTAAAGTCCACCCAGTCCCACCCCCTGCCCTGGGCAGGGACACCTCCCACCACACCAGGTTGTTCCAAGCCCCCTCCAACCTGGCCTTGAACCCCTCCAGGGATGGGGCAGCCACAGCTTCTCTGGGCAACCTGGGCCAGGCTCTCACCACCCTCACACCAAAGAAGTTCTTTCCCAGATCTCACCTCAATCTCCCCTCTTTCGGTGTCAAACCCTTCCCCCTCCTCCTATGGCTCCCCTCCCTGATCCAGAGTCCCTCCCCAGCTTTCCTGGAGCCCCTTGAGGGACTGGAATGGCTCGAAGGTCTCCCCGGAGTCTTTTCTTCTCCAGGCTGAATCCCTCAACTCCTTCAGCCCCTCCTCACAGCAGAGGGGCTCCAGCCCTCCCAGCATCTCCATGACCTACACCAACAAGTCCATGTGCTTCTTATGTTGGGGGCTCCAGAGCCAGATGCAGTACTCCAGGTGGTGTCTCACCACTCCAAGTGGGTCTGTCAGGTCCCATGGCTGTTACAGTTGATGAAAAGTAGCATCATAAATCATATGATTTGCAGGAAATGGTTTAGAAACATGGTGCTTCAGAACAAACAGGACACATCATCTCCCAGTAAATACAGGTGGTATGGTGGAACTTGTCACCACAGGAAGGCAGCCAAGAGTCAGTGTGGCCCTCTCTGTAACACTCAGGCCCCACCAGGAAGCCTCGGAGGAGAGATGTGAGGAGAATACTGTGGAGGGATGAACATTTCTGCTCCAGAGCTTGTGCTGGTCTCTGATCATTAGACAGAAAAAAAAAAGACATTGTTTGCGAAACAGGTTTTTTTCACTTCTTCCCACAAATCCATACAAGCCTCTGATGCAGCCACAGCCATTGCTGAGTGGGCCCAGCCTCACCGTTTGGACCCCTTGCCAGGGCATGGACCAAATCTCAAAGTGCTGAGAAACTGACAACAAATCCATTCTTTCAACTCAGAAATGAGGAAGTGCAAGAGATGCTGGTCCATCCCTGCACGATTTTTTTCCAATGCTGCCCTAAATCAGAGCCATGAAAAGAGGCTGTGAGCATCGGCATGCCAGGGACTGCAGAACCCCTGTTTCCCAGCCAGGAGACACTGGTGCTGGGATAGCACTGCTTTTCCATGTGAAACCCAGAACAAGGTTGCAGTTTGCGTTTCCACATTGCTTCCCAAGGTAAGCCACCCACCCACGAGCACAGCTCTGTACACTCTTTCACGCTCAGCACACATGCTCTGGAACAGCTCACTTTTTTAGTATTGACAGTCTAAAGGACAAAAGGGACAGAAAAATGCAACCAGTTTGGGCCCTAATAAACTCCAACACCACAGCATTCTGCACTGGAGCCACAGGTAGGTGTGTTGGTGACATGAGAGTTGCCCTTCACAGGTGGCTTTCTGCTGGCACTGTGCAATGGTGCAGAAAGGTCAGTTGAAGGTCAACTGTCTTTCCTTGCTGGGATATGTCTTCATCCCAAACCTTAAAAACTCCTCCAGAGGGCTGTGCCACCATCCACTGTGACCTGGACAGGCTGGAGAGCTGGGCAGAGAAGAACCTCATGAGGTTCAGCAAGGGCAAATGTAGGGTCCTGCACCTGGGGAGGAAGAACCCCAGGCACCAATAGAGGTTAGGGGTGGATCTTCTAGAAAGCACTACTGAGGAGAAGGATGTGGGAGTCCTGGTGGATAGCAAACTATCCGTGAGCCAGCAATGTGCCCTTGTGGCCAAGAGAGAGAGTCCAGCATAGGGCAACTAAGATGATGGAGGGATTGGAGCATTTCCCTTAGGAGGAAAGGCTGAGAGAGCTGGGGCTCTCTAGCCTGAAGAAGAGAAGGCTGAGGGGAGACCTTATCTACGTTTACAAGTATCTAAAAGGTGGGTTGAAGGAGGAGGGAGTCGGACTCTTTTCAGTGGTTTCCAGTGACAGGACAAGGGGAAATGGGAAGTTCCATTCAAATAGGAGGAAAACCTTTTTTAGGGTGAGGGTGGCAGAGCCCTGGAAGAGGCTGCCCAGGGAGGGTGTGGAGTCCCCTTCTCTGGAGACTTTCAAGCCCCACCTGGATGCTGTCCTGAGTGATGTGCTCTGGGCAACCCTGCTTTGGCAGGGGATTTGGACTGGATGATTTCTAGAGGTCCCTTCCAACTCTGACAATTCCGTGATTCCTGATAACATTAATTTCTTCTGCCAGTTGCTTTTCACTTCTAGTCTTGGCCAGGCCTCCTGAAACCTTGCAGAAAGACCTGGGAGATCTGTAGACTGAGGATGGGCCCAAGCCCAGCCTACCCCAGAGCCACTACACAAAGCTCAGAGAACCAGGCACCAACAAATTAAAACAATTAGAGACCAGATAATGAAAAATTTTATTTTATCTTCTGGAAAAGCTGCCTTTGACCTCCTGGGGTTACACCCACAGCCTTCTTTACCCACAGCCTGGGCCATGGCATGGCGCTGGCTGTGCGTCTATATGGGTTCAAGACAATGCTTTGAAGCCATTGACATGGCATTGGGCATTTTAAACTTCTCCAGAGGAAAGATACAGAACGAGAGCTTTCCTCTGCTTTGACAGTTTTTTTAAAACAGTAAGGGTAGTTTGAAGCTACACACAGTTGCATAGGGGTAGCACTACTTGGTATTTTTTGCATCTAAAGGCAGGGTTTTCAGCTTGAGTGGCCTTGTCACAGATCACCTGCATTTACCTTCAGCTGCAGCAGGAGCTGTGACACCTCCCAGCTTCCAAATGTGCTTGAAGCCAGGTCAGATGTGCTTTTAAGATAATCATTAGCTTTGGGAAAGGGCCCACAGCCCATTCACGTGTGTCCCAGCTCTTCCTCTGTCTTCTAACGAGTACCTGCAATGAATGGGAAGGGGGTGGGGAGGTGACAGCTGCTTCTCACTTGTTTTATAGCTACAATATTAGACACTGCTGAGACAAGAGCTGTGGATCCTGCCACCTGCTTCTGTGGCACAGCCCACTGCTTCTCCGTGCTTTGCCCAAGACTCATTGGAGTGGAGATGCTGCATGTTTGGGCATCACTGTACTGAGGGGCTTTTCATCTGGAACAAGCTCACCTTATACCCCTTCGATGTGGGGGAGCTGGCAGTGAGGTTGTGTTCCCCACACAAGTAGATGAGAATTCACAAAGAGAGCAAACCAAATACTTTTATTCCTTTTAAAAACAAGCCTCGTCTTTTGGGGACATTTTCAAGATTTCTGATGGCCCTGTGTGTCTTTCAAGGTAGATGATTTTGCATTTCACAGTTTAGGCATCTGATAGCATCTCTCAAGATTTTTGTTGAACTCCTGCTCCCAATCATTTTCTGTAGCCACGAGGGCACCAACCTCTCCAGCTCTGTGCCTCCTTGCTAGAGGGAGCTCCGTGAACCAAGCGCACGGTTGCTAATAGGACTCCTGAGGGCTTTCTACAGCAACACATGGGCCTGTTTAATCAGAGGTTTAGCAGGAAATGGTTTTGAAAAGACCTGTCACTTCCTATCTGTGTCTGCCTGTAAAGCAGCAAGGCCTCGACAGGGTCCTGACTGGCCCCACCTGCAGACGTGGTGCATGGTTAGCAATTGCTTATTCTGCTCCAGGGTGATTATTTGTGTTCCTTATGCCATACCTCATTGCATCTGGGAGCTGATATCCTTCTATTTATTAGATGGCTATTTGCACTTTCTGTTAATGCACATTTATGATGCGAAAAGCATCCCTGCCTAAATTGCAGGCTTCCACTATCGCATTCATCAGCTGGCGTGTGGCTGGGAAAAGGTACCTGCAGAAGATGCACGTTGACTGGTTTGCCTAACAATTTGCAATGAATTGCAAAGGCCCCGAAGCTCCCCCAGCAGCACTGAGTGCAGACCTGGCCAGCCTTGTCCACAAGTAGTAGGAGAGCAAAGAGGTGCAAACATCTGGTGTGGAAGAAATCAGAAAGGCTGTTGGGTCTTCCACTAAGTGGGTGATGAAAAAACAGATTGCTGTGACACAGGTGTGCTAAGTGAGAGTTGGTTTAGGAGAGATAACAGCTTGCACCCCCTGTTCCAATGGGCTGCTTTTTCTTCCTTGCTCTTCCAAAATACGCATCTCCCAGTCCAAGCCTATGCATTGCCTGCTTCTCCTCCAGTTTTTTTTCCCATGTCTCTGTTCCAGTTTTCAAGACTTTTGCATGAATTAAACAAGCTTGATTGTCTCAGAGTAGGACACACATTGCTGACTTTGACTGATTTTAGTGTTGTAAAGGTGGTGAGGTCAATACATGGGCAGAGTGCTACAGGCAACTCATCCGTGGCAATCCTCCACAACAGCAACAGCTCTGGTGAGAGGAGTAATGCAATTGGGGTGATGTGATACACAGCTGCATGTCATACCTGAGAAGAACAGGTACTGCTATATCCATCTATAGACACAACTGAGGTCATCCTACCCCACGCATGGTGAGGGAACGTGAGAACCGGAGCTACCTGAGGCCACAGGCAAGGATAATTGGCCGCACTGGGCACAGGGAAGTCTGGAATTGGGCTCTTGCTCTTCCAGAGCCTTGTAATCATTGAGCCACAAATCTCCTGATGGCTTTCCGATTATACAAAAATAAATGACATCACAAACTCCTGCTCATTAATGAACAAGATCTTAGAGAGGGGCCATTCAATGCACAGAGCAATTAACAGAGCAGTTGATTAAGGCAGTTTGAGGATAAGTTCTATGAAGAATTCAATATTGCTGTGTTGCTTCATATAGGTGCTTGCCAGAACCATGAAACGATGACAAATGTGATGTCTTCGCAGTGGACAAGCAGGCTCCCTGGGGGGGCAAGCGTAGCTCCATCCCCGTGGCCGCTCCAGCCCCAGTTGTTGCTGTGCAGAAGGGACAAATATAGGGCTGATCCCACGTCTGTGGTGGGTGCTTCAAGGTTCAGAGCACCTTACACCTTGTCCCCCGAACCCACACATGCCAGGGGTGGGGGGCACTTCTCTTAGGCGTGGAAAAAATGGGGACAGACCTCTCTGGTGCTCCCAGCCAGAAACCAGTGCAAACACCGCTCACCCCAGCCAGCCCAGGTATCTCACACACCCTCCATACACAATCAGCTAGTGCCCTAGACCTGCAGCCTCCCTCTCCAGTTGCTGGTGCTCAGACCCCTCACCCTATTGACCAGCTACCCTGCCCTGAAATTTTGCATCTGACACACGCGCACACACAGAGCAGAGATCACACTTGTGCCAGTGCAGGGCTTGGTCAGTAAAATGTACTAGCAGCAGCTTGTCCGATCCCTTTTGTCCCCCTCCACTCTACTTTTCCACACTCTTCCTCCCAGATCTACTTTATTCCCTCTTTTTTTCCACCTTTGGCCTTTCCCCTAAACATCCCACAATAAGTTTTCCACATTCCCACAAACACTTTAAAGTATATGATAATATTATCTTTCTGATAAGACCCTTGGTAATGCTGTTTCCCTTTTCCTATCTGTTGCAAAGTTCTGGCTGAACATGGGTAAGGTGATGTTTGAGTGGTTCCCTCACGGGCCCATCAGGACATGACTCCAGACTTCTGATCTTTGATGTCGCAGTCACCTACTGAGTGCTGGGCTTGTCTCTGCTTAATTTATTACTCTTCCCATCTCCTGTCTTCGCCATTTGTGCTGGTTTGGATCTTGCATCAGGGCCCAGATGTGTCTTCATGAGTGTTGGAGGGTTCCGGGACGATCTTCTGCCTCACACGCTGTCTCAGCAGCACAGTCCCACCTTTGGCAACGTGACAAGAATGCCCTGGTCAGCATGGTCAGCATGCATGGCACGAGCCTGCTCCAGTGACTACAGCCGTGGTACAGTGCTGGCCCTTGCTGGGCAAGGCAGATACAGCAGGTCTGTGGGCCTCAGTTTCCCCTTCCACAGGAGGAAGGTGACATTCAGCCCCTGCCCTTCCTTGAATGCTTTGGTGTCACAGTGACAACGTGCTCTCACAAACCCTAGGTTTTACTGTCACTGTGATTGCGAGGAAGTAGGAGAGGTGACTCATTCTCCTAGGAAAATACTGCTTTCATTCAGAGCCTGGAACATTTCCCAAAAGTAATTAACTAGGAGAAACTGCTAATTAAAAGACCTGGTGCCTACAGAAGTGTTTGGCAGAGATGGGTGTCATCTTGCCAGTTTTGAGGTGCTAAGATACAATACTTGAGCTCTCAGCTGCCATCGAAGCCCAGCTGCTGCTGCTGCCCGCTCTGTCCCACCAAGGTCCTGGCTGCCCGGGCACTGGCTGGCCCCAGCAGAGCAGGTGGTGAGCAGCGAGGACAGCATCTGCAGGACTTTAGTTTTGCCTTGCACTGTCTGTGGAGAGGTGGATGTCTGGCTGTTGAGTCTAGAGCAAACGCTTATGGTGCAAGATGTATCTTGGTATAGATTTGCCACCCGACCTGAGACTCTCTGAGGTCACACATGATGGGTGTTGTTCCTGGTGGGCTGATCAGCTGTCCCTCATCCCCAGCATGCACCTGGGGTTTTGTTTCCAAACTTCTGAGCAGAACCAAGAAGAACATAGTCATGCAGAAAAACATCTTCCACTGAATAGACATGGTCTGCCCGAACAGCAGCTGCAATCAGATCAGGGAGGTTGGAAAGGTGAAGCCCTAACTTGTGCCCTAGCTAAGGGGTGTGTGTCAGTGACCACATCTGGTATGGTCCTTGTAAGCCAGGCTGATTGCAGGATGTGGCAAGACACCGGGATCAGGTGTGAAACTACTCCATTTACTAGAGAGATTTCCTCCATGCAGAGTGGTTCCTTGCTACTTCCTGGGCTTTCGGACCCACTTCTAGTTTTACAACAACATTTTCCAAAAGGAATTTAAGTAAATTCCATCTCCCTGATTGGAAGAACCATACATGACTTTGGCAGTGTGAAAAGATTTCATTTTTTATATTATTTTGTTCAAACATTTTTTATATTTATGGTTATATAAACCATATGTGTTTTTTTTTTACGGTTATATAGCAAGCCCTCTCTTCTCCCCTGGGTGGGTTTGTGCTGGTGGACTCAGCAGCCTACCTGCTACCTTCAAGCACAGCTTGTCTTTACACCACAGTGTTTTCCCCAGGAGCAAGTTGGTTGGCTCTGACCCAACAAACCTGAAGGAAGGGGTGTTTTCTCTCTGAAATGGCATTGCAGACTCCAGGAAAGCAGAGATGACGTGTGGCAAAGACTCTGCAGCCATGAGAGAGGTTTTGCAAGAATCTCACCTGTGCAGTCCCTTCTCTGCAGGAAGGCCCCATCGGTGCCCAGCTGAGCTTGGCTGGTCAGTGGTGGTACAGCCAAGGGAGACAGAAGAAAGCGGGAGACACTCTCGGGAGAGCATTGGGAAATGGCAGAGGCATGACTCCTGAGCAAGAGGGGGTGAGCATCTGGGCTGAACCCAGGGGAGCACCCATGGGACTTTGCAGCATTCTCAGACTTTGGTAATAATCTTGTAACTGAACTCCCACAGAAGTCTTGCTCCATTGATATTTTCTTTGCTTAATGTTTCTTCTTGGCTGGAAGCTGACGGCAGCGCAGATCAGAGAGAAACCAACAGGGCTGGGATGCTCTGTGCCTGTGGAGACCCTGAATGCAAACAGGGGACCTGCACCACACAACAGGGGATCCCAGGCAGGGGAGCATTCCTTCTCCAGCCGAGAAACCGTTATGGAGCTGTTTTGCAGAAGGGCTGAGCTGCAGAGAGAGGCTCTGATTGTCTTCTCTGTGGACCAAAGAAGTGTGAGGCAGGAAGTCTTTTTTTCCAGGACATGAGAGCATAGGGTTAGGGTAGCATCTTCCCTAAAACAGTCCCAAAATATAAGCAGGATAGTTTGAATTGGACCATGATACTGAGACTTTTGAGCCCTCTGAGCTAGGGCTTTCATGCTAGCATAGCCAATGCAGCACTCCACATCAGCTGTATGCATATACCTCTCTCCTGTTCCTTATCTTTCCTCTGCCCTCCCTCCCTCTCACACACACCGTCTGAAGCACTGCTTGGTTCTTAGGAAGATCCCCTGGATGTCTGGATCTAGCCTTAGCTTCATACATCACTGATAGAGGGAGTCAGCTCACTGTCCCTCTAAGAGACCACAGTGAATTTCTGTCTCCTGGAGCAGAAGTCAGCCTCATCCCTATCACTTGATTCTTTCTTTCCTGGAGAAGGAGTGAGTGATACAGTGGCTCCTCATCTGGAGAAGTAGCAGGAATGCTTTGTGTCTGGCTTGCTGCCCAGAGGGACAACATGGGACCACGTGGTGAGGGGTAGGTTCTTCCTCAGCGGCAGCAGGAGGTTACCCTCTTCAGGGCATCTCCCTGCTCCTCTGGTGGCAGGGCTGTGCTCCAGGCACACTGGCATCAAGAAATAGGGATTAGTTACTTTTATGCTGTTATAGCCATCTATGCTTGGGATTAATGACTTGCAAATGTGCTCGGGTCATTAAGTCAGTCAGTCTTGCCACTGTGGAAGCCGGAGTGTGGCAATGTCAGAGCAGCTTTTCAGGACCCAGCAGCTGCTGTAGCACCACTCTGCTCCAGCCGTTCCATCTTACAGTTTGCATCACCTAGAGCTTGAGTGCCTCTAGGCAGGGCCCAGGCACTTGTGGGATCTTCCTCCCGACTGTGCTGTGGAGGTGACTGCACACAACGGCCAACAGCTCCAGTTGTGCAATGCAAGCCCTCCCCTTCCCTCCCTGCAGGAGTCTGGAGGAGGGAGAAAACGGTAGAAGTGGGCAAGAAGGGGGAAGAGAGCAGCATGGAGGATTCTGAGCACCTGCCTTGCGCTGAAAGCTGCCCGTGGCTGCTGTTGGGTAGATCTTCTTGCTGGCAAGGCCAGATGCTGTTAAAGCCAAGTGAGACCCTGTTCTCCAGCTGCAGGAGTGCCAGCATCAGCAGCCATGTCCCAGTGGTGCCAGCTCCATCACAGCACTGCCCAGGTGAGCCTTCCATTAGCCTAGAGAGCCTGAGAAACAGCAGCAGGACTGATGGGCGGCCCAGCCATGCTGGGGGATCTAGCTGTGCACTTTTAAATGAAGATGTAGGTAATTGGACTTCAGAAGAAATTATTTCGGCCCTAGTTTCCTCTTATTCTCTCTGTATCACTGCAGATTTCACTGAAGTGACTCAAATTTACACCCCATCAGGGACAGGAGAGTTGGCTCTTGCATTTTTAGCTGTAGTAAATTATTTTTAGAAACCTCAGCATTCATCATGAAAGCCTCTCTTGTCTCCTCTTGCAAGGAAGGACTGAATAATGAATGAATACAGAGTTGGACTAATATCTATGGCTCAGCCATCCATGTGAGCAGACAGAGCAGACTCCACGTGGGCTGCTGGTGGGCAAGCTTGCGTGAGCCTGTATCCTGGGAGCACCAGTGTGTCCAGGAGCCCTGTCTGCTCCTTCCAGCCTGGCACAACTACAGTCTTTAATTGCTCTGACCCATGACCTTTGGAGCTTGAGTTATGAGATGCATTTCATCTCAAACAGCAGTCATCGAGATTTGCTTGAGCTGGGTTGTAGATATGCTTTGCCTGGCCTTGTACCTAGCTGTCTTGACCTCAGAGCTGCTCCATCACCATGGACTTGTCTGCTAATCTGGCAATCTGGATCATTGTTCCTGGTTGCCATCACTGCATCTGGTCTCTCAGCTCAGGTACTGTGGGACTGTGCTCCTGCTGGTGACAATCCTGCCCCATTGTCACTCTTGGCTCTTGGCTTACCTGCCACTGGAAAATAGCCCCACTTGAGCTGATCCCTGACAGCTCACTGTTTCTGGACCCCTGAGATGAGGTCCCTGGCTCTAAACCTGTTCATGGACCTTGCCCCCACAGCTCCCTATGGCCCAAGGCTGACCTCCAAATCCTGCAGGGCCCTGGGACAGGTCACAGCCCTGCAAGACTGTGACATTCCCTGCAACCTTAATGACTCCTGAACAGTTTAGTGGGGTTTGGGAAAGGCTATAGGAGTGTATTGGTCAGATGTGGCTAATCTTTGCTGTCTACCGGTAGGGGAAATGCTCCAGATTTTAGTTGCTCAGTCAAAATAATTTCCTAGGGCAGTGGGTGGATGGTATGTGCATGGGTGCCCTTATGAAGCTGCTCAGGGCAACTTGATGCGCTTGGAGATTTAGCAATCTGCCTTTTTTTAAGGACTGAAAGCACTTGGTTTGGGAAGAAAGCTTCAAAAAGCACTTTCCCGTGCCCTGACTCCGTGTTTCAGCCAAGCTCCAGATGCTTGGTGCACAGACCTAGCAAAAGTGCTGCCTGTAAACTTCAGTCATGCCTGGTGTTTAGTACTGGTGACTAGTACAAGTACTGGTACAAGCCTTGTCTTATCCTCGCAGAGGTTGCCCTTCAGCCAGGTTGAATTGTTTAATTCTTCAGGCCCATATAACTATTTCAGGTCATGTACTAATGGGCTTGAAATCAGTTATTGTGCAGGGAATGATAAATGATTGTACACTGCGGCTAATGAAGGGGATAGATTATTGGGTTATAAATCAATTAAGTGGTTCTGAGGAAGTTGCAAACCGCAAGAAGAAACCACGAACAACATCCGATGTCTGGGGAAGAGTGGGAGCCATCAGGTGCCACCAGCTCTTATGTTATCCCTCGAGGGAAGCATAACATCACCACCACACTGTAACCCTCGTTGTTCTGACGGTGGTTGTGAGGAGGGAACCCAGCATGCTCTGTGGTTATCAGGGGGTTACTGGCAGCGGGCTGCCTCTTCCAGGAGATAAATCTTGCCCTGCCTGTGCAATCTTAAAGTGGCAATGTGTCCTGCTCCTCCTCAGGTGGCCTGGAATTTTTTGGCAGTGTGGCCAGAACTGGCTGTGGTGACTGTCCCCAAGAATTGCTGCTCCAGACGCACATCTTCCAGATGTGTCCAGAAAGGGATGCATCTGCCACAATTCATATTCCCAGCAGATCAACAAGCGCCTGTTGACTCTACTGCATCAGGGGTTTTCCCTGTTTGGGAGACTGCTCTCCTTCGGGAGACTATTAAAAGGGTTAATGGGCACCCTGTAAGCCCTTTGCACCCTGTCCTGTACAGCACTGTCCAACGACCAGCTCAGAGGGTAGGGATGGCTTGGGTGCTTGCCACCAAGTCAGAAGGACAGACCTTGCCTGAAGGACAGACCTTGCCTGAAGGACACCCTTCAAGTACAACAGGGGCCAGCTGGGAGCATGTCTCCTGAGTGCGTGGGATGAGGTACCTTACTGTCCCACCATGCAATGGTCTCAGCACGGCCAGGCCAGGATAATCCTCAGGGGGCTGGCACCTATATTAGTCCTACCTGTCCACTCCTCCAACAAATGGCCTGACAAGACCTCAGTTTGTGGGAGTTTTGCTGCTCTCCGGGACAGTGTCCAAACTCAGTACTATCCTTTACTGGAGAAGGGCGATCTCACGTATGAAAGTTGTGCTCCTGTTTTCTCTGCAATAGGCTGGAACTGCCTCCTGCACATGGCACAGGATGGGGAGGGCAGCAGGAACAGAGGAAAACATGCACAAATGCAGTTCTGAGTAAGTGTGGGCAGAGTAATGGGGCTCAGCCTTGTGATGACTCTGGGAACCAAAAGTAACCACCACCTGAGCATTACTTGGTCTCTCTGTGTTGGATTGTTGCCTGACCACGTGTGTCACGGCATGGGCAGGTGGAATAACCCACATTCCCCAACAGGGTGGAGATGTGGCTGGTGTCTGTTACAGGAACGATTCTCCCTACAGCATCTGGATGGTCCAAGGCTCCCAAGCAGAGAGGCAGAACATGAAGTGTGCAACCTATACTCTTTTTTTTTTTTTTCCTGAGATTTTTTTTACCCAATGTTCTTCAGGACAGGGCGGGAAAAGTCCCCAGTTTGGGAAGAGTGACACACAATGATGTGAAGCTACTGTTACCTGGGAGCCACATGGCTTCCATGCTTCTCCTTGTCTTCTAATTTCTTTTTTTTTTTTTTTGTTTTGTATGAGCAAACCTTTAGAAAACCAGCAATGCAGCATTTTCTAAATTCTAATGAGCTGTTTTCTAATAGTTACCTAATGAGCTGTGGCAAACAGCAAAGAAGCCTGTGTTTCCTTTAATCTCTTTAACTACAGCCTATCCTAGAGGCAAAACATCTCAAGGGAGAAGTGGACTTGAGGCTGAGCAGATACCGCAGAGAGTGGGGCTTGTCCTCTATGCCGTTGGTGGTGTCTGTGTCGCAGGCCTGGGAGATGCCAGCACACACATTAAACCACGCGTGTGCCTGAGCTCTGGTTCAGCAGAAACCAGCTTGCAAAGCCCTCCATCCTGGACACTGAGGAGACCGTGTCTTGATGAAGGTTTGGTGGCTCTTAAAGAGTTAAATTTTGCTGAAAACAGAACATCTTCAAGGGAACAGAGGTGAACTGAGGAGCAGGGACGTGGACATCTGTATTAGAGGTACTCATCCAGGCTGGATGCTTGGACCTGTCTCTGCAATGACCCTGACACAGACCATCACACCCAAACGTCTTTAGCCCTCAGGCTCCTGGCCAAACTTAGAGCTATTCATGGCTTTCCAGTCCACCTCTCCAGGTCAGATCTAGGACAAAGGTCTTCACAGGAAGACACGTATCTGTCTGATATAGGCAGTCCGGTCTCTGGCCAGATCCCAGCAGGGTAGGAACTTTCCCAAGGTAGCTTCTGCACCTTGTTTTGCACCTGAATGGCAGCTGGTGATGGTTTCCTTGTACTGCCTGAGGTCCTCCCTTCATCTATAGCTAGTAGTTTCCACGTAGAGCTTTGGTCTGCAAAACCCAGCTTCTTTTGGCTTCAGAGCAGCCTGAAAAGCCCATTGAGCAGGAGAGGCTGATAATTGTGAGAGTGAGCACCTGAATGGTTATTATAGGATTGATCTCTTTTATACAGTGGGATATTGTTAAGAAGCCTCCAAAAGGGATGAGCTGGCCCTCTCTTTGCGAATGTTTACCTGGTTTATTGGCAGTAAGAGTTCCACCTAGTCAGCCTATGGTTCCTCCAGGAGGCAATTTTTCTTTTCATGATGAGGCAGTAAGAAATAAGGTGCTGAGCTTTCCTACCTTTGTATGGAGTGGCCCAGAAAAGCAGGTTGCCCCCACAAAATCTTGCAGGGAAGCCTTTAAGAACTGGCTACATCTTCAGTATTCCGGTGCTGAACTTCCCGCCAGGGTGAGTGCTCAGGTGATAACTCTCTGCTTTTGATCTATTGGATTTTGCAGTGACTTTGGTATGGTGATGAGACTGCAATATCCCATAATATATGGCTGTTTCTAGCAAGAGCTCAGCTATAATTGTATTTATGAGCAGAATACTTATAGAGGCCTTCAGGGAGCTTCAAGTGTAAAAACATTCCTATAACAACATATAGACAGCCAACAGCCAAGCAATTAATTTCTTGACTACAAGTGGTGTTTGGGGCTCTGTCCTGGTGTACAACATCCATTAACACTGCGGATACTCTGCTGAAGGGAATGAGGGAGCTGCTGGCTGGACACTCAGTCTTTCCTCTGTGCTTTGTGTACTTAAAATTGTTTCTAAATAAAGTTCACTAAAGCTACAGGAGACCACTAAAGTTCTGATGTGTTTCGGGGGAAAACACAGCTTTTTTCTGTGGTAGCTTATATAGTAATGACCCATCTTCCCAACTTGTCCCCCCAAAGAAGAGGTGGGTACAGACCCCTGAGGTCCCACGAATGGAAAGTGAGAGATCAATTTTCTAAGCCTGCTTGTGTCCCTGACTTGTCCTCATCTCTGTGCTTCTCTCTGGTCTTCCCTTTCCCCCTGCAGAGTTATGAAGGCCTAGACGATGCCATCATTAACTAGGTCTGGTCATCCACACCTGATGAAGTCAAACAAAAAAGAGTTCCCTTGACAGGAATCTCAGTGCCTGCCTTTGTCGCTGCTTCGGCTGAAATTAACTTAATAATGGAATATCTCACACAATTCAAACCTCCCATAGAGTGGCATTTATCAGCCTTGTTCTACAGGGGAAGAAATTATGTTGCAGTTAAAGATGATTTATTTACAGTTTCTGATTAGTAGGATGAGAACAAAGGAGATTGTTTCAATCATTTTATGAAACAAAACAACAGGATATTCAAAGAATTATAAAGTTTCAAATGAAAAATTGTTGAGAAAGTTTCCACTCAGTGGACAAACTCTGTCACAGAAAATTGCTGAAGCCAAGGATTTAGCAAGTGTGAAAGATGTATTTAGTATAGTAGGATTCAACATGTGTCTGGTTAGTAGGTTTACAAATAATTCTGGTGACTATAATATAGATGGTTCCAGTATTATAAAGAAAAACGTGCATGAAGAATTGAGTTGTACCCTTCAAACACCATGTAAGGTGTTCAACTCCTTTGTAAGGAAAGTCTCCAGTTTGAGTACTTCAAAGCTGCAAAGCCCTTCCCAGAGAGGTTGTGTAAAGACAACTGAGCCTTGTATTGTTCAGTTTAGGTATTAAACACAGGCATCAGGACTTGTTTGTGCCCTCCTGGTTCCTCATATATCCCCGACGGTGTCACAGCAGGCAGTGCAGCAGCTGGTGAAGGAAGGCAGAGGAGGAGAAAGTGCAGTCTGAGGGCTTGGCGCTGGGCTGCTCATCCATCGAGAAAGAGAATTAAAGGTTTCTGGCTCCCAGGTAAAAGCCCGTACTACACACAAGGCTTTTCTCAGAAGGAGCAGCTCTACTTTGAGAAAATGTCTTTTTAATAATCACAGGCTTCTGGGCTTCAGCTGGCCACCTGCAGCAGCCAGGAAGAATTTTCCCCCAGAAACCACGTTTTCCTCATTTAGGAGGACAATGTTTTTCCCACTCTCCTCTAATACACAAGGATAACTGCAGCTGGAGATGCAATGCTTAGTGGAGCGATTCTGTTAACTGAAGCAGCTCTGCTTTGAAGCTCTTAAAACTCTACTGGAGAGGTATGTGTGTGTTTGTGTTTATAACTGAGCCTGGCTTGAAGTGTGCGGCTAGAAAAGTTGTTATATTTATGCGGAATATAGTTTGCAAACCCATATTGTGTTTTTGTTGTGTAATAAGGAGAAGAAATTAAACATCTTCAGGGATGCTGGGCTAATTAGCAAATGAAACTTGAAGAGAGAACAGTTACCGGTGGTGCTTGTGCTTCCTTTGGATTTCTGGTTCCTCTTTTGCAGGGTGGGATGAAGCCAGGCTCCTCTTTGTCGAATGACATCCCATGGTGCACCAGCTGCCATCTGGATCTACAGACCCCTGGGACCTCCGAGTGCTGACTAAGCACAGCAAACCTGGAGCTGGCCACGTATCTAAGTTGGAAGGCGTGTTTCTAGAAGGCAGAAAGCCAAAGAGGTTGAAAGCTTGTCCGTTCAGGGACCTCAGCTTTCTAAAAGAGCCAGCCGTGCCCCCTGCCCCGGGAAGCTGGGGCACTGCAGGAGGATGGTGGCTGGAGGGAGGAGTGCCCGTGCAGGGGGAGAATGTGTTCTTCTGGCAGATGGAGGACAGAAGAAGCAGTGTGTGGAAAGGACCAGTGGGCAGTCCTGAAATCTTAGCTGGCCTTTGGCATTTCACTGAATTTCGTGGCATTTTGAGAGTGGGGGTGGCAGTACGGCATGGAGTGGAGAGACATTAAGAGTAACAGTGCCGTCTAAAGGTCAAGGATGCTGGTGGGATAGGAGGGGACAGAGGGTGCCTTCCCTAACCTAGGACAATAGCTTCCAGCCTTGCCAAGTACATGCTATAAATTGCATTTATTTATTTTTTAAATAATAGGGCATCTTGACAAGTTTCACTGACCCCACAGCAGGTACTTGTGCTGAACAGGAGTTGCCAAGAGATCAGTGGTACTTGAGCTGAGCTCCGGGGTTTACTTGGGCCAGTGGAGGAGGACTGACCAGATAAAAGCTGATCAGCTGCAGCTCAGGTGGGGCTTTGGCAGCCAAAGTCAGTGGATGAAATGTTACTAAGGCTGAAAGGCAGCTTGATTGAACAGGGAAAACATGGGTGACCTCCAGTGCTAAAAGGATGAGCAAGTGGAGAAGGTGACATAGGATGAACAGCAAAAAAAAAAATAAATGGTGTTGGAAGGGCAAAGCTCATTTGGAAGATGATACCAAGGGCAATAAGAAGAGCTTCTACTGGTGTGTTAGCAGCAAAAAGAATTAATAAGGAAACTGTGGGGATGCTGCTGAGAAGAATGTGATTCAATTATAATGGGTACAGAGAAGGCAGTGGAACTTAATGTCTCTTTTTGTCTTCTCCACTGACAATGTCTCCTAGACCTTTAGTCTTAGAGAAAAGATTCAAGGAGGAGAACAACTACCAGCAGTGGAGGAGGACTGAGTCAAGGATCTCTTGGGAAATCTCAATCCCTGTGAGTCCAGGGACAAAAAAGTGTGCATGTAAGGTGGTGTCTTCCAGGACAAGAAAGATGTTGATCGCAGGGTTGGTGCACATGTGACGCCTAAGGAGAGGCCAAGGAAACTTGCTTGTTGAGCCTGGGAAAGGGAAGAGTGAACCTAAATAGCAACCTCCCGGTACTTATAAGTAGGTATTGAGAGGACAATAACAGGCTCTTCACTAAGGTATTTGATAGGAAAGTAAGAAACAGTGGTTATAGTCCAAAATTTGGAGGTTCTGACTGCATATAAGAAATCTTCTGTGAAAAGACAGTGAAGAGTTAGAACAGGGATCAGAGCAGATCATGGGATCTCCTTCTTTGGAGAAGCTGGATCTGAGCAGCCTGGTCTAATACAGGACCCGAGTCTGGAGATGGACTAGGGGATTCCTGATGTCCCTTCCCAACTGAGTCATTCTGTGATGCAGCTCATATTAATCAGTGCAGTCAGGGTCTCAGCTGACGTTCTCTAATACAAGTTTTATTAAAATGTGACTCCTGATGTGGGGTTTCTCTGTGCCCATCCTTTGAAGCAGCTGGCCATGGCCTGTGTCGGACATGCCTCAGCTCTTCCCTGGCATCCCCATGGTGGGGGGTGAAGTCCTGTGCAAGGCTTTGACCCTGGTCTGCTTTTGCTGTTGCATGCTGACACAGCTGAAGAAAGTGCAGGTTGGAATGGCAGAGCCAGTGACCTTTACACCTCCCTTCCATGCCCAAGCAACCTTTCCAGCACCAGCAGAGCATTGCAAAGACTTTGGAAAAGCTTTTGTCTACTTATGAATTTCTGAGATGGTCCCTTGAAAATGGTGCAGACGTCCTCATTGTCCTTCTCTTGTCCTGGGTGCTGGCTCAACAGTTGACTTGAAATATGACTTTGTCCAGAGTAAAATGACCAATATTTATTTTCAAAGCTGGACATTTTTGGCACACCTCTGTCAGTCCTACTGTGCCAGGTTGTCTGCAGATACCAAAAAAAGCCCACACCCAGCTGGCTCATCCACAGACAATTCCTACCCAGCCAACCTACTGTGGTTGGTTTGTGTGTGCAGGAAGCTTACAGTGTTATGTGAAGTTGACTACACCAAGGTCTTTTCTTGGGATGCTGGTTCAGAGGTGTCTGGGCAGATGCTGCTTGATGAGGGTACCAGTAGCACATCTGTAGTACTGTGTGTTTGCCCCTGAGACATACTCTTCTCCTGTCCTTGGCTTCCCCCTGCCCCACGGGGAAGGGTTACACACGTGAGCTCTTGTGCACGTCTACGGGTTGCTGCAGAGCCTGTTACCTCACCAGAAAGACCCGCAAGGACTTGCTTGTCCAGGGGCCTTAATGAAGGGGCTCATTCAGCTGCTCCTACCTCCTCCTTGGGAGGCTGCTGGGAAGGTGCAGCGCTGCCTGCCACTGGAAACTGCCACTAATTGGACCTTATTAAAAATTTACTTCTGTTTCACAATAAAGCTGGAACATCTATCTTCCCCCAGCAAAGCCATTAATTAACAACACAAATGGGCTATGCTACCAGGAGAACAGCAAATCTCTGACTGTCAATACGGTGACCTCGCTGCAGCCCTTCCCACCAGCTCTGCAGGGAAAAGCAGCCGCCCACGCAGCCCTGTACAGGTCTACATGCAAATGAACAGCTTCTGCTGGTTGTCTCTCATGGAGTGCAAGCTGTAGGATTTCCTTCTTCCTCCAGGAAGGACCTAGGATGCAAGGACATGTCCTGGAAAATAATACTCTTTTGTTTTGTTTTAAATGAGAACTAATCACCTGATTGATGCAAGCTGCCCAAGAATTGGGGAGCATTTGAGGGCTAGTGGAAAGCCCCAGACATCCCTGGAGGATTTCCTCCTGTCCTGGGGGACATACCTGTGTCTAAGTTAGTCTCAGTGGGCTGTACTGCAGCAACACGATGCTTCCATCACTGGATGTCAAAGAGCAGATGCTGGCTGGAGCCGTCGCTGATACTTTTGCAGAGGTTGTTGTTTGTTGGGTAAAACCATATAATGTCAGTTCCCTAGTTTGGGAGACCTGTCATATTTTGAACACAGGCATGAACCTGGAGAATTATACCAGGAAAATCAGGTCTTCCATTTGGATGAAGGATCTCTGCCCAATTGTCCATTGCATTATGGTGAAGTAAAATCTCTGAGTGTGGCTGTTGGCTGAGCAATTAGTGACCAGGTGGGATTTTTTATTTTAAATTCCTGCATTCTGAAAAGTGTACCCATTCCACCTCTGTGCAGGAATTGGTGCTGACTCTGCAGAAGGAGCTGGGGCTCAGGCTCTGCCTTCCTCTGCAACCTGGGCTGGGGCTGGTAGGAGAGCCTGGGGGAGCAGGGTTAGGGAGCAGCCTTTTTCCTTTTGCTGTGGTAAACTCTTGGACCCCAAATTCTCCATTATCCTGGTAGAGGGTTCAGCGACTGGAAGTGGCATGTTTTCTGTCATGGAGGTGGCCTTTCCCCAAGGACTCACATGCCCCGACACAAGAAAACAGCAAAGCTTCTCAGCCTGGAGAAGAGAAGGCTCCGGGGAGACCTTCCAGTCCCTTCCAGTCCCTCAAGGGTCTCCAGGAAAGCTGGGGAGGGACTCTGGATCAGGGAGGGGAGCCATGGGAGGAGGGGGAAGGGTTTGACACTGAAAGAGGGAGACTGAGATGAGATCTGGGGAAGAACTTGTTTGGTGTGAGGGTGGTGAGAGCCTGGCCCAGGTTGCCCAGAGAAGCTGTGGCTGCCCCATCCCTGGAGGGGTTCAAGGCCAGGTTGGAGGGGTCTTGGGGAAACCTGGTGTGGTGGGAGGTGTCCCTGCCCAGGGCAGGGGATGGCACTAGGTGGACTTTAAGGTCCTTTACAATCCAAACCATTCTATGGTTCTACGATTTTATTACTTGCCTTCCCACGGGAGCCTGTTGTCCTTAGAGACCTCTAGCACGTGGAGAAAGCAAAGGCCTAAAGGAGAGAGGTGAGTGCAGCCTCCCCCTTGTACTCCCCAGGCTAGGCTAAGCAGCAGAGCACAGACTCAGGGCAGGGGGTTTGTGGCATGGGCAGGGGGTTTGTGGCATGGGCTGGTCTCCTTCATCCCCATTTGCAAAATTGCATTGCCCTTAAAGAACTGCCTCCTGTTCTGCAGCTGAGCGTGACACCATCCAGCGCTCTGCTGGAGCCGTCTCCACAAACCACAGCCCCCACGGTCCTTCTGTAGCCTGGGGAGGGAAAGGGAGTAAGATTCCTCCATTACACTTGCGCAGAAGCAGTTGTGGGAGGGATCCTGTGAACCAGGTTTCCAATTAGGTGCAGCGCCCTGGCACCTGTCTGGATGTGACATGATAATGCACCTGCTAAACATTATAAGAAGCTTCAGAGATTCAATGTGACACATGCGAAGAAATAGCTGGAGTTTAGTCAACACTCCATCAGTTAAAAGTCTATATTTCCAATTATCTGCGGACAGTTTGCCTTCAAGGATAATTGGCTTCCTGCAGCTCTCTGGAACAGATGTCAGGGAGCTCCTTCTCTTCCGCAGAGGAAAACCTGGAAGAGTTTATAGCATGTGATGCTGTGGAGGTGTCAATGTCAGAGGCAAAGCAGGATTTGGGGAACAATTAGGCGCTGACCTGGTGCAGAGCTTCACAGAAGCAGCAGCCTGCGAGGAGCATTAGTTACCTCATCCTGCTCGTGAGCTGTTGGCTTGGAAGCCTACGCAGTGAAGAAAGCCTGTTGCAATGTCCCCTGGGGAGAATGCCGGGAGATAGACAAAGGAGGGTTTAGTCTTGGGGGTTTGCAATTGTCCCCTTGACACAAGGTGGACTGGGGTGACATCCTGGCAGGGTGACTACCCTGTCTCCCTTCTTGATGTTCCCCATGGAGGGCAGGAAGAAGAGGGTATTTCATTTGAAAATGGGCATTTGAGGAACTGCGTGTAACAGGCCTCCTGTGCACACACCTGGGGCAGTCTTCAAGCCACCAGGCAGGCAAACATGGCCTGACAGACCCTGCCGACTGTTCACCAGATCCAGGATGCTCACACAGACACCCAGCAGGTGGTCAAATCTGCACAGACAGGCTGCACCGTCCATGCAGGAGAATTGATAGAGAAAGCAGGCAATCCCTGGACGTGTTTAAGAGCCGTTTAGATGCGGTGCTGGGGGATATGGTGCAGGGGAGGACTTTGTAGAGTAGGGTAGATGGTTGGACTCGATGATCCCAAGGGTCTCTTCCAACCTAGACGATTCTATGATTCTAATCACAGGTGATTGACTACCCAAACTCCAGTAAGAAACCAAAGCTTAAGAACTTTCCTTATAAAATATAAATTTCTGAGTGGCAAATTGAGTTTTTATTACAAAACACTGTTGCTGTGCCTTATGGGAATTGTAATTTCACCACGTCATGTTCTTGGTCTCCTCTATTGACAAGACTCATTGGCTAATCGGCAGCAGTGAGGCCACTGGACCTTTCCTCCAAACTGTGTCAAGTCAACCGGTGTCTGACACAGTGTGCTCTGTGAGTGTTGAGAGATGTAAACCTGCTCCAAAGTGAGTGCACAAAAAAGCCCAAAGGAGAGGGAAGGCTGGAGGCACCCCAGGAAGACTCCCGTGCAGCACTTCAGCTCTGTTTCTGTATCAAAAAGTTTGGGATTCAGTCCCTGGACTTTGTTTTAAAGATGAAAAGTCTGCACCTTCCAAGGGAAAAAGCACTTCCCTGATGGAAAGGTTTATAGCCCAGCACTTTCTTTTCTCCCTTCACAAGTAAGTTGTGTTTTTTTTGTTTTGTGTTTTTCTCACCTATGAACAGCTATTTGCACAGTGACATCTGAGGCCATTCCTCCAACACAGCTGGAGAAAGGCCATTAATGGATGGGAAGGCTTCCCCAAACGATCTTGGGGATGCTGTTGTGCCACTGGGAAGGAGGATGCTGCAGCACATGCTGAGGGTGCTCTGCAGTTTTGGGTGCCAGTGCAGGCTCCCAGGATGTGATGGAAGGATCTGGCTGCTGTGGCCATGGGGAAGGGTGACAAGAAGTGCATGGGGTACAAGAAGGTGCCCCAGGCTGTGCACATCTATAGGGTGCCTAAAGTTGGCCTTTTCTTCCAAGGAGTTACAAACTCATTTGTGAGCTATCTCTTTGTACATCTTACCCCCGAGGCATCAGGTTTTGGCACAGTACAGTGTATATTTGACTGTCACCTCTGAGGAGCTCCAGGCTGCCGTTCATCTGCAGTTACATGGAGAACCAGGCAAGGACATGGTGCCTCAGGGCATGAAGGCAACCACTAAATATACCAGTTCTTAGTAACGCTTCCCTTAAAGGGGGATATGAGATAATTACCTGAGCCACAGTGAGCAGCATCACACCTAAGCAAGCAAAGGAGAGGCAAGGACACGTGTGAAGGTCCCCGGCACAACCTGTCCCCTCTTGACCCGCCGTTATGTCTGAGACTTGGCACCTGGTATCAGGAGACATTGAGCTGGGTCGCAGCTTCATGGTGTCTCTGCAGTCTGAGTGAGATCTCTGCTGTCCCCTGGCTTTGTCAGCACTGTCCCTTATTCTGACTGCTGCTGGACTGCTAATGAGCAAGTAATTGGATCCGTGTCAGCAAGATGGTAATAACGAGGGGCCATGGGCGGGAGGTTCCCAGGAGGAGGAGCAGCAGGAGGGCAGCACGCTGGTCTCTGCCCGTGGCCCACAGCGAACCAGAGACCATGATTATTTGCTATATGGGTGTTCCTTCTGACTGCCCAGATCACAGGGCTTTGTGCCTGTTCTGCACCTGGGTGCTTCACCCACTGAGTGGGCAAAGCTCTTTGCTGGCCACAGCACCAGGGCTGCACCCAGACAGCTCCAGGCACATCCTTCCCCAGCACCCATCTGTGCTGGGCTGCGGCATCTTTGCCCTGAATTCTACCCTCTTTGGGTGTTTCCTTCTTCTGCGAAGACAACAACTGCATGGTGTTAGTGACCTGACTGCAAAGAGCCGGCAGCCCATCAAGGAGGATCTGTTTGCAGATTACTCACAACTGATTTTTTTTTTGCTTCCATCTGCCCAACTCTAAGATCTGGGATGCTTGTCATTCCTGTAGGATACCAGTGAGGTTCCCGGGCTTGGCTCTCACTCCAGTTCAACAGCAATAACAACACAATCATTACATAGCAGATCGCTTACTCAGGCATTTTGGCGTACCAGCGTGGTGACACCACACGTTATTGCCCCATAAACCTTCCTGTGCAGATAGATGTGCAATGACTGGATTAAGTGTCCCCAGCCTGCCTCCCATGTGCTCTGCCTGTAGCAATCCCATCCTGTCCAGCCTGTGGTAATTCAAGGTTAGAACAGTGGTGTTGAATTTGATATCTTTTCTCTCTCAACAAAGGTGCTCATGCAAAACCAGGCTTTCTGTTCTCTGGTATTCATCTTCTGATGCCTGTTTTTGCATCAAAAGAGTAACATTTAGCCAAGCAATGTGCCCTTAGTTGTGTAATCAAACTGCCTCTTGTATGTGATCATGTATTTAGTTAGATAAACCTGTGTGGTTCCACGAGAAACCTATAAAATATTCTTGACGTGTTTCACAGCGCAGCACAGCCTGAGAAATGAAAACCCCGCCGCTATAAAACAGGGGGAAACAGTTTGTGGCTGGATTTTCCTGTTTGGGGCACGAGAGACTGAGCTGAGCTTTCTCTATCAAATATGGGAAATCTTTATTTCTGATGCCAGAGCAAAGCTGAGAAGGCTGAGCTTGCCTGTGAATTAAAAGTTTTCTGTGGGCAGGAGTTACTGACATAACTGGTAATTGCTGGCGCCATGGTTCCTAATCAAGGAAAACAGGAACTGTGGCTGAATAAAGCACTGCAGTTCAATATATGGGCACTTTTTTAACCATTTCCTTGCTGTTCCTGTTCCCCAGGTGCTGGTCTATCAGCTCTGATTGGGAAGAGCCTGTGGGAGCAGCAGCTTCAGGGTTTAGAAATAGGGGCTTTCTTGAACTGTGGGTATCACAGCAAAACTTTGAAACTCCTCAGGTAGCTGTGTCTGCGTGGCGTTCATCTCCCTGGGCTCTGGGTTAGGCATGTCTAGGTGAGCTTGTTACCTGGCTCCACTGACACGTAGCAGTCACTGCACAGGGACAGCTTCTGCCTACCATCTCTCCAGGATGAGAAGATGTTTTGGCTCCGTGTGCACGGTGGGGAGTTAGTGCAGCAGCACTCATCTTCCATGCCAGTGAGCTCAGTGGTGCTCAGTCCAGAGACAAAGAGGATCTGGGAGGAGGACTTTGGCCCCACAGCCTGGACCTGGGGTATTTTATGGCTCTGCTCCAGCCTGGTTGCTTCTTCTCAGGCGTCACCCCCTCCTGCATAAACAATCTTCTTTTGGGCCACTTTTCCACAGGCTCTTGAAGGTGAAGAGAGGGGGCTGCCTGTGAGTGCCCATGGGAGGAGGAGACCCCACAGTGACAGAAGATAACTTGTTAAACACTTGATGGAGAGATGCTCTGGAGAGGGAGAAACTGCCTTCCCTGCTTTGAAAGTCGGCTGGAGAGATGCACTTGTAATGTTAGTTCTCATACCAGTCCTTCTACCACCACTTACAGCATGTTCAGAATTCAAGCTGAATAATAGAAATGAAGCAAGGAATTGTTTCCAACTGTTCTGAAGGGGTTTTTACCAAGGGCCAAGATGAAATCCCCTCCTCTTCCTGGAGTCTTATGCTACCAAAAAGTTATAGTGTCAGGCAGGCAAAGGTTTGGTTTGTTCCAGGCTGCTGGGAGAAGAGGGCATCATCTCTCCCACCATCCTTTCCTGGACTCCTAGCATTTGGAGATGGTTATCACCTGTGCATGAGCCACTGATGTCCTCTGCCATAGCAAGCCTTGTTCTGCAAAGACGTGATGGACGCGGAGAGCATCTCTGTTTAGCTGAGCACTGAAGTTGCAGTTGCTCCCAGGAAAACATTGTAGCTCTCCAAGGGAGAAATGTATGACCTCTGGGGACAACACTACCAAGCTGCATCCAGCTTTATGCAAATTAATTTAGGCTTCATCGGTGTTACTTCTAATTTATTAAGTCCTTGCAGCCTGGACTTCATGGGGTTGTGCTAATTCTGGAGTATATAGCTGAATGGGGCTAAAAAGATTTTTTTTTCAGAAGTGAAAATAAAAGACTCAGCCAAATTGCTAATATTTGTACTGACCTACAGATAAAAGCAACACCAATCCCCAAGTCTAATTATGTTGGAAAGGGCCAGGTTTTATTCATTTTTCACAAATCTGATGGATATTGACTTACATGTTTCTACTGGCAGGATATACAATAAAAACAACTCTGATGCTAATTGCTATTTAGTCAATCAAAATGCTGTGATTTTAGAAAATATAATTCAGAAATTAACTCAGAGTGCTTCATAGAATTTTGGAGTGCTAAACAGAGCCTCTGGCAAATGTGGAGAAAAATAGTCTCAAAGCTGAGTGTAGAATGGACTTGGAAATACCACTGCAATACAGAGCCCTGACAATGGCCTCTTTCTCCACCGGGTTGGTGGTGGAAGCAGAAGTGGCTCATTAGACATTTACAGATTAACTGCAGTCATCACCATTGCTAGAATACAGTGTCAGCACCTGGGGGCTGTCAGGTCTCTTTTGGAAAAGATATATATTTTTTTTTCCAGTTTAGTAAGTAGTGCAGCTAACCTCATAGTACTTTTGATTCCTCATATTGACAGTCTCCAATGCCCAAACATACACAAGCTGCTGAAGTCCGATAAAAATACTCTTCAGGGCAAGGATCCATTCACAGTGTATTCCTATCCAGAACTGGGCAAACAATTAGGATTTTGCATTTCCTGGGTCAATAAAGCCATAGTTTTGGGTTGAAAAGAATATTTCACAGGAACATGCCAGCAAATGTTTAATTTGTGTGATGTTGGAGTGTTTTTTTTACATTTTTTTTTAAACAACTTAAAAAGGAAAGGATGGAGCTGCAGGAAAAAACCTGCTGTGCAGAAAAAACTGGAAAATTTTAGATCTTGAGGGCATTTTTAAAACTTCATCTTTTGACTGAACCAATTTGACAGCTTTGCAAACTGTTTACATCGACTGTTTACATATATATTTTCTGGGGGAAAAAATTGTCTTCAGCCAAAATAACTAACCAATCTGTAGCTATGTTAGAGATGGATCCAGTACTACTAATGCTACGTGATTCTCCTATTTTCAGTGGCATGTTCTTTTGTCACACTTTGATAGATTGGGCTGATGTTTCCCATGCGAACTTTCTTCCTCTAGATGAGTGTTTATATGTTTGTTTTGAAAGTTTCATGAAAACCACAGTTCAGCTGTTCTTGAAAATGGGAAGGAGGAAAAAAAATATTTCCTTTGCATGCTACTCTTTGTAAGAACGTACTGTGGTACCTGGGTATTAGGGATAATTCAACTTTTGACGACCCTGTGGAAACTCAGTTTGCTTTAGCCTAGTTGTAAATTCTTGAAATATCTCATTCTAAACAAACTGAGCAGGAGTTTGTTGGTATTCACAAGCTCAACTCCCTGAAAATCCCATTTGCACAAAGCACGGGCTGTTCCTTCATGCTTTCTTCCCGTGATACCACGGGGTCAGCACATGTCCCCAACTCCTCCAGTGTCTGCAACCAGCCTTGCTGGTCCTGCAGGGCTCTGCCTGGGGGATGCTGATGAGTCCCCTCCAGTCACACAGGAGGTGCTGCTGCCTGACCTGACCTGGCCCCAGGTGTTCTTTCAGCTGCACCTGTGTAACACCAGAGACAAAATCTTGCTGGGGGTGAGCTGATGCTGAACCTCTTTTCTCTTTCCTGTCCCTCGTTGCAGTTGCAGGTGTCCCTTCCAGATGCATCTCCCCTCTGCTGGGCAGGGAGCGTGGGCTATTCCTGAGCAACCCAGGCTCAGCTTGGTCAACCTGCCCAGCATGTGGATTTTAGCCCTCCTCAGGCATGGTTCACTATGGAGCTTTCTGGGACAACCATGTGGTTGTGCTAAATCAGAGCCCACAGGGCTGATGGATCCCAGGAGATTCCTCAGCTCTGCACTGCAGTCTGCAGAGGGTCCTGGAGCAGATGATTTATCCTGGTTTCCCTTGTGATATCTCAGCACCATGGGTGAGAAGGTACAGCCAGGCAGGCTCGATTCCTGGCCAGCTGGGTATGAAGGGATTCAGACGTTGGTCCTCCCCAGACCAGACCCAGGGCTCCATCACCTTCGTGGCTCACCAGTTCCTAGCACCAGCACTCCCAGGGCACTGCTTCAGGGAGACTGATGTGAAAATATCTGTGTAGCATAAATGCAATGGGAAGGAAGGCAGCGCAATGGGTACCGCTTGAGCTCTGTTGTCAGATCTCAGCTGGGACTTGTGCCCTTGCTTGTCCCAGCTGCAGCCCGGCTGTGGAAGTCAGGAGCTGACAGATTGCTCCCATGAGGCACTGGCTGCAGAAACCAAGGTATCTTCACGCCCTGGAACAGACTGCTGGGCTCCACAGGAGTCTTGGTCCTGGAGGTGAAGTGAAGCACGAGGCTGGTCCTGCTGCATCCTCCTGGTCAGGAGCTGCTCTCTGCCTCCCCTAGTCCCAGTGAGGGCAAAGCCAGCAGCATCACGTCCCTGCTCGCTCTGGTGTGACTGCAGCCACCCTTCCAGCAGTGGGTAGAGAACCTCTGACCTCAACCAGGGTGCAGCGCCGAGCCTCCAAAGCTGCTGGGCTGCAGCATCCCTTCAGAGGGAGAGCAGTCCCTGTAAGCTCCAGCTAGATGATAGTCATCAGGGTCTGAGGAAAGCTTGGGAGGGGGACAAAATGCAGGAGCAGCAACCTTTCATCCTAAAGAATGGGCCTGCAAGTGTTGCCAAAGAATCAACTTTCATATGGTTTTAACTCCGAGGGAAATCTGGAGGATCTGTGCTAATCTACATATTCAAGAGAACAAAATGGCCTGAAACATAGTGCTACATTTCTTTAAATACTTATCTTAAAAGTAATACAGCAGTTAATTAATCATTAGAGTTGTATATTCCTTGAAAACACTTTCTTTGAAGCCTCCTTCCGGTGTAAAGAACAGTTTGAATCCTAGATTTAACCAAAAAAACTCAGTCTGTGACTGCAGTGGCACATCCGTAATATAACTTTTCTGTATGTTCATAAGTATAAACATTTGGTACCTAAATCTATAAAAGACAGGCAAGATATGAAACCCGTTTCCCTGGAACTATGGAGTGCTTGAGCTCTGTAGAAGAAAAAGATGTGGTCAGTTTATTTACCTTGGACAACAACAGAGCTGTGGCAATTTGAAGTCCTTGTTACTTGGGGAGCTCCAACAGGTTTTCTTCATCATTGACCCTAAACCTTGATCTTTTCCAAGCTCCAGAGTGACTAGAAGGAGCATGTGCAGATTTGTCCCTTGACAGAAACATACCAGGAAAAAAGTTTATTTAACGCAGAGAAGATGAAACTTTGCCTTTTCCATCACTGCTGTTCAGGGCAAAATAAAGGAGCCAATTGATTTTGTGTTAGAAGGTAATTAATTGTTGTGCAAAGCCTGGTCTAGAGTTTAAAGGCCACATTACTACAGCTAGGACCTCTGGCTGTGTCAGCAGCATCTGGCAGCTGAGAAATGTGAAGAAAAGAGCAGAGTTTGCCCTGAGCAGCTAGTCTGTGTGCTCCAAAAATAGGCAGAATTCACAATAAGATGATGAAGGATGGAACGAGAACTGAGGAGGTATTAGGGCACGTAGCAATAGGACCTGTAGGACTAATTCTCTGCTGTGCCAGTGCTTGGTGCCAGGTTGCTCCTGATTTACACCAGCAAACTGAGAGGAGAATAATAAGCAGTGATCCCAGCAGGACCAAGAGCTGGGCTTTCTGCAGGCAACATTTACTGGTCCTTGGTGATTCCAGGACTGTGGTGATGACTTACACCCCTGCTGTGCATGGGGCAAGCACCGCGGTGGAGATCAGAGCATGGATTCTCCTCAGGTTGCTCTTGACCTGTCTCATGATGCCTGCACGTGTCCAGCAGGGCATCCCCTCGGTTCGTGCCCTGCGAGAAAGGCTGGTGGGGCTGAGCAGCGTGTTCCTCCCCAGGCTCAGCAGGGCTGAGGGAAAAGAGGGCAGGCAGAAGGCAATGACTCCTTGAGATGCATGGTTCCCTTCCCTGGGATGCTTGCTTTTCTTCAGTAGCCTGCTCCAAGCCATAACTTGGCCAAGGGCATGTTTCTGCTGCCCCGAAGGTGGAAGGAGAAAGGGAGAGACCAGGCAGGAAGGCGAGAGAATTAGTGAGCTGCTACCTGATGTTTAAAGGGACGTAGAGAAGCTGGGGCTGAGTTTGTAATGAAGCAAAGGATACCCCATGTAATGGCCCTCTTGTGAAAAACTCCTTAGGGTTGAATGCCAAAAACTTCATAGTCAATTGAAATAGTTTGACTTATAAGGGTAGGCTGAAATTTATGGCATTTCTAAACACTGCAATTAATCTGTTCACATTATTGTATAACCTGAAACAGCAAACAAGAGACAAGACGATCTAGAGATGAAATCTCCCTTGTCCTACTCTAGTAGGATTAATGTCTCTCAAATTAGCCCATCGTTTCACCTCAAAGCACAAATAAGACTTTTCTAAGCTCTCTCTTTTCCATCACTGCCTCATGTCTCCTCACTGTTCCGGCCATCCAAAGTACTGTCACATGCTGCTGCATCTGGAAAGGTTGGTTTGACATACAAGACTCCTTATCCTACTGCATGTTCAAGGTTTCATTTGCACAATTAATCCAGATGGAGTGCTGACTTCAACACACTTTTAGAAAAAAGATATTAAAAAATCATGTTCTGTAGTTCTAGGTTTTGACAGGGAGCTTAGCATGGCCACGTGTTGGCCGGAGGTGGTTTCTAACCACCTGAGTTACTTCATGAGCTGCAGCACTGCTGGAGGGGCCTGTCACATTACGAGTGAGGTATAAAATTGACCATCTGTGAAGCTTTGCTCTAAATCCCAGAGTCTGTCATGAAACATTCTGCCTGATTAAGCCCCTGGGATCTTCAGCTGGTGGAACCCTCCCCCACCTTCTCCCTGTATTATGAGGTGCTTGAAGTCAAAAGGCACCCAATTACACCCCAGAGCATCTGCATCTTGGTGGCGCGTGGGCCTTGATACTTACAGAGCTCAAGTACTTTAGCAACCCTCTAAAGTGAAAGTTTTGGAGTATAAATAGGTGCTTCAGCCCAAGTAGCATATTTTTCTGAATAGGGGCAGTTCTGTAGGACAAAAGACATAACTATCAGTAACATTGTTGACTCAGGGCTGTTGATTCAGGAAATTAATTCTGATATTGGCGGCCTCTGAACCGGGACTTTGGACATTAAGTGCAGAAGCAAGGAGAAGAGCAAAGTGAGAAGAGCTGCAGGTTCTCCAAGCAAGAAGCACAACCAGCTGTGTTCTCTTTTTCTGGGAAGACAATGTATTTTGGGCTAGGAATGTTCAAAGCAAGAACACATCATGGGCAATTTACGCTACATGTGCCCTGGGGTCTGGTTTGGAAAGCTATCTCAGCAAATCACCCCTGTTGATCTAATGGTCCTACTACTGGTAACAATGTAATGTCCTATTGATTATTTATCCATTGTTAGTAGACTTATGTATTCCCAGACCAATACTCCAGTATAACTGCAGGCGAGTGCCTTTAAATGTTTGACTGAGTGCAAGGGTTGCTGCAACCATAGGATCCAAAGCCCGAGCCTAAAGACCTTTTCCCAGCAGATTTTTCACACAGGGAAAATTAATTTAAACAGGATCAGACTTGGAAGAAAGGGTCCTAAAAAGACTGTAGCCTTTTCAGTGACACCAACAAGGGTTCATAGGCTCTGGGATCCTGTTAAGCCAACTTCCTATGTAGTCTTCTGCTGTCAGACACGTTCACAGTCTTTGTGCTGTGAAAACACACAGGAGGAGGATTTACATAGGACATTCCCTGGGAAAGGGAATGATATCCCTGGGGACAGCGAGGGTATTCAGCTGCTTACTTGTAATTTGTAGGCCCTCTCCAGCATTTCACTAGACTCATGAGTCTTGGGTCCAGCCCAGCCTCTAAAAATTACCCTACCTGCTCAAAATACGGGTATTTACAAAAGAAGACCATTTTTTTCAATTGCTTCCTCTCTGACCTTCACGTTCCCTACCCCAAACTCACCTTTTCCAGCCTTTCTTTGCAATTCTGGGGTTGGAAAATGTGCCTTGATGCTGCTAGATGGCATCCTCTGACAGCCAGTTTCCCTCCAGCGCGTTCAGAAGGGCACATGGCAGAGGACAAGTCCCTCTCTCCCAGGCAGGAACCTGGCAGTGAGGGCAAAGCAGCGAGCAGCCTGTGGTCCCAAGGGAGTCTCTGCATGCAGTGTGGGTCACAGCGAGCCTGGGGGTTTGTCTGTGTCCCTCTGGCTGCCACACATACGCCCTGGTTCTCCATCCCCACGTGGTGCCCAGGCATCTCACACCAGGAGTAGTTCCCACCCAAGTCTTTGATGATCCAATTGCCTACTCTGGTCTGTACACACCCAAGTGCTACTTCAACCAATTCTTTTGGTAAAATGCAATGAGAGCTATAAAACATGTCAGCACTATCCAGGCTGGAAACCTTCTACTTCACCCAGCCCTATGGAAGAGGGATGCGTTGGCTGAGAAGTTCCTAGTGAGGAGTGGATGGAGATGAGGGTCTGAACAGGGCACAGTTGCTTCTCCAGCATGGGAGAGCCCTGCATATATCTGCCAGAGACCCAGGCTCAACCGTGGCCCTGTCCCTGCTGTCCAGAAGCAACCATTTCTGGGTGGCTCATGCTGAAGGATTTGCATCTGTCTGAAGAGCCCATCAAAATGCAGCAGGTGGCTTTGCTGTGAGAGAGCATTGCCCGGCCGACTCGGCTACGTGGAGAGGTTGTACTGTGCTGTAAACACAAAGCTACATTTGTTCAGAGGCAACAGGCTCTGTATTTCATCACTCTCTGTCACTGCAGCTCTGCAGAGGGTTTAGTGCGGAATGGAGGGATCGCCATGGGAGTTGGAGTCGTCTGTGTATAGTAATTCCCTTTCCCAGGGCTGAGGAGGATTACCACCGGTGGTAATGCAAGGCACCCTCTAAGAAGGACACAGGGAGAAGGAGCACAGCGTGACCTTGCAAGGTTCCCCTTTGATTTCATTGCCCATCACTTTCTTCAGCACGTTGTGCTGGAAGCACTGCTCAGCCTGGTGAGTGTGACTTGCCCCCTTGTGATGTGCCCTCCATCCTTAGGCTGCTTTTGTGGTCAGAGAAACTCTGGATGCTGTCAGGGCAGCCCTTTGAGAGAGCTTGGGATGGAATTTCAGGATCATAAATCCCTGTTTGCTCTCCCTCTGTGCTCTGCCACCCACTGGTGCAAAATCCTCAGCAAACCTGAACAGCAGCTTCTCTGGGTCTGCAGGTCCCTGCTCTGCATGAAAAGGGGGAGAGCCTACCAAACTTAATTTAAAGGAGTGAGAGCAGTTGTGAAATTCCAGGTTTAGGGTGACCTATGTGCTAAATAATCCCATCTCCCTTATCTCTATGTATTGTTCCCTACTCTTAAATGTCACAGCCACAGACCATTTGTCCCACAAACTTCTACTTTGGTAACTGTGTTGCTTGGATGGTGCTAAAGAAGCAGCTCTGCAGTACTTTACCTCATTTGGTTGCCTCGGACCCATCTTTGCTGTATTTACTAGAGCTACCCTGCAGTGGCACTCTCCAGGCACCCAGGTCACAAGCTCCCCTTGTTTTTTGGTAAGAGACATGAAAGATCTAGTTCTTCCTAAGTAGCTCTTCCACAACATTTTACTCTAGTCTGCAAGTCTCTTTGACAGTGGTGCAGATGTAAGTCCTTGGCCGTTCTGCAAATCAGGGTATGAAGCTTGTTACCCAAAAAATAAAGGGGATGTGATTTGAGACCACTTGAGAGCATCTTACTTTAAGTCACTTGCGAAGAAGCAGATGTGATCCTGTGGGAGGAGCAGGGACAGATGGGTTTTCTCCAAACCTGTGCTCAACATCACAGTCACAAGAATTTGCGGCTGCCTTTATGACACAGCCCAGACTGATTCCCAGACAAGTCCATCCTACTTACTGAGTAAGAAAGGTGTTTTGTGTAAAAGGCAATGAATAATGATATGATTAAACTCAACCTCCTAAGAAGCATCACAAGAGGCCCTAATGGTGATTGTGCAGGCAATCTTCTTTTTAACCACTGATCTGCTTTGCAATCTTGTATTGAGTGTGGGCTTGTGCGTGTGTACCTGTGTGTGTCTGTGTGTGTACGTGTCCGCCTCCACGTACGTGTGTGAAAATTCCCACGGTTTTTAAAGATGAGAGGAGACCCCAGGTGTGTGTCAGTATTGGGAGGGTGCAGCACCAGGGGGGCAGTGTTTGGGCTCTTCGCCCTCTCCTCTGGCCAGCAGCGGGGAGAGCAGAGGACGGCTACTTCAGGGTAGGAGAGGAGAGATCCTGGGATGGCAGGACTGTGATGGCTCCTCTCACATCTCACAAAGCTGGAGGGCACCCTGGGCCGTGGTCCGGCTGTGACTCTGCTGGATTTCCAGCACCAAAGGACAGACCAAGGGTATTTCTCAAGGAGGAGAAGCCTCTGGGAGAGAGAACAGAGATAATAAGAGGAAAATGCACCTATGCGTCTCTTTAAAGGATGAAGTAGAGTTGTAGACTCTTATCTTGCCTGCCTCTTGATGTCGCATTAAGACTCAGCTCCACAGTGAGCAATAGCTGAAGCTTTTGAGTTTTCTCACACAGTTGAAAGAACTGAAAACACGTTTGAGTTGCTAATTAGAGCCTGAGCCAAGGTCTGTTGTAGAAATCCTGATCACTCTCCTGTCACTAGCAACAGAAACCAAAGCACTCCCTTCCTGTACATGCTACCTTTTCCCTGAAGAGCAGCTCGGGGATCCTTTGCTGGTCTCTGGAGTGGTGTTTGTTCAGCTGCGACTGGAGAAACTTTTCCCCTCTGTTGCAGTGGATAGGAATTGAAAATGCAATTAACTGGATAGTCAGCTGGGTAAATAATAGAGCCAACATTGGAGCTAAATTTGCTAAGGAACCCCCGTTTTACTGTGCCATAGATGCATTATTGAGTAATCTAAAATGAGCATCTTTTCAGGCCAAATTTTCCATGGGACGCTATATGTAAAGTCGGGACACTTGAAAAAACCACAAAATCTGCAAATTCACTCCTTCATCAAGAAGGACACCACCAGTGCATTGATGCATCCAATTCTGTCTGTCTGAACACAGAGATTCAGTTTTGAGGGCAAACCAGAAAACAGTGCAAAAGTCTGAGCTTTCTGCTCGTCTTCCCATTTAATCACCATTTCTCAGTTCTTTAGTATCTGATATATTTTCACCTTTACAGTAGATCTCCAAGGAGTAAGCATACATTTATGATGACACATTTGGGAGCATGGATCCTGCTGTTGGAACAGTTGAATTGAAAAGGATTTATTAAATATATCAAGAAAAATTGATCAAGGTCATCTGTGGGGAAGTTTTCTTGGGCTGATACAGAAGAAATACATACAAACCCAGGATGACCAACTGAAATCCACATCAGACCTTACCAGGAAGTGCCCAGGTACAAAAAAACCTTTCAAAGATTAAAAGGACAACAAGCACAAAATACAGTTGTGTTTGTGTTGTCACCTTGGGATGGGGGAGCATCCTACCAGAGGCAGCTGACATGAACTTTTTGGGTTTTGCTCTTCACTGGAAAGACAACAATGTGTTCTTGGCCCTGAATGCCTCTAGAAACCAAGGGGGTTTCCATACCTGGCAGGGTCCCAAATTGCCATGAGTCCGTGGAGACCATTTTGGGGGTGTTTGCCCAGGTGTCTGTGCTGCACACCAGCAATATGAACACTGCTTGAAGCTCCTCCGGGGTCCCCAACATGTAGCAGCAGCATCTAGTAAAATACTTCTTATGCTGCTTGGTCGGAGGGTTTGGATAGCTCGTTCTTTCCATTGACTGCATTGCTCTGTAGTTCTCCTGGTCACTAATTGCAAGTTCTCTTTTTCAGCGTTGTCTAAAGACAGGTTGGGGTTTGATTCCTGCACCTTTCAAAATTGTTTTCTCCTTTAGGCCATGCATTTTATGTCATTTCAAGAGTCCAAACAGAATTTGGAAAAAAACACAACCCAAAATCAATTAAAACAAACCTTTTTAATTCCTGTAAATGTAATGACCAGAGTTACACATGTTTGTATAATGTATTTTGGAACTGCTAGGGCTTACAATACAGGCAGAGGCATTATTCATACAGGGCTTATCTCATTCACAAGGCAGAGAAATGTTTGACTTTTGATTTCAGGTGAAGGACACACTGCAGAACCAGATCAATCTATCTCTCTATCTTTGATTCATGAGCCAAAGAAATATATATTTCATCACTCAGGATAAACTCATTGGGATGTTTGAAGAGAATCACAGAAATTTGGTTCCAATAATATAGCAAGCATGTCCTAATTATTTTTACTGCATAAATATTGTCTCTGATCCTTCAGTCTTGTTTCACCCCCACTGTTAAATGCAGTGCCTTTTCCAGGAAAATGGATGCTACTCTTCCCTGTGACAGGGCCTCACACTTTTAAATCACAGCCTGGGACTGTGTATGTCATGCAAATGGGCTGCAAAGCAACTTCCAAAAAGCCTCGGGGACACCTATTGCCTGGGGAGATGCTGCTGTCTCTTCCTGAAGATCGGTGGCTGTGGCAGGTGAAGGCACCCCAGGGCTTGGGGGTCCTGCCTGAGTGGGCAGGGAAGGGCTTTATTCCACCCACATATCTTAGATGCAGGGAGTTGCAAAAGGGGAAACGTGCCTGAACAGGCAGGGTAGGCTTGGTCCCACACAGGGATGTTCTCAAGTGCCAGTGAGACTTTGCAGCTAAAAAGGTATTTAATCAATGACCATGCCCAAAGCTCACAGGGTTTTCCATCGTGGAAGGTCTGGCTGGGAGTCCTTTGTTCCTTACGATATTTGTTTTGTCACAGATTCAATGTGCTGTGCACTCAGAGAGGTGGATTTAGCTCTACCATTGCAAAACACTCCATCAAGAGTGTCTGGAGGTGACGAAGTCAGGCTTTGCACAGCTTGTTTTCTATCTGGCTCTATCCCCCAACTCAGATATTAATGCTAATAGATTAGGGAGAGATTGAGCTGGATCAGATAAATATATTAACGCATCATCTGCATACAGCATTAATGCAAAGCTCTTTGAGTCCTTATAATGCTGGGGATATTTTCATTTTTGGCATGTATTAGATCCCAAACATCCAGTTGCAAAATTAAATGACAAGAGAGCAAGATGTTCTTTTATCACTTTTCTGCCCAGGGAAGTGACTGAATACGAGGCCTTTTGCTGCTCCTTGGGAAGCAGTTAAAATAAAGCCAGTACCACACCAGGGTTGTACTGGACCAGGACTAAAAGCGTGTGAACCTGCCAGGACACTGATGGCATCAAATAGCTGCCAGGACACTGATGGCATCAAATTTGCATGGTTTGTTTTCCTTAAGATTTTCTGGGCTGAGTTTCCATCTCCAGAGCAAGGGAAGAGAACCACAGCTTTGGAGTCTGATGCCTTGCAGAAATTTCCCTTGCAAGGCAAAGACTCACAGGCTGGACAGTGAACGTGGCCCAGGCTTGTGCTCCAGCAAAATTCTGAGGGGCTGGGCGTCTCCCGGGGCTCAGCTCGGAGGATGGCACTGTGTGTCAGACCTGCAGAAAGGGCCAGGTCTGTTAAATTCCAATGCCAACTCTTCTCATCACTGCAGGGCCATGGGGTACCACTCCCACCCACGGGCAGTCTCACCAACTGCACTGGACACCTTCCTACAGGTACCAGTCGTGGCCTCTCGCCATGGCACTGTGGGGTTTCTCTGTGTCTGGAGACTAGGAATAAATCCTCTAGCACTGGAAAAAGGAAGGGTTCAGAAGTCCCTGTGATTCTGAGAACCAGGACATGGTCTGTACAGATGGTGGGTACCTATTGCCCATGTTCATCTCATGAATACCTAGAGCTTCATCTGCCCATTCTGGCCCAGCATCTCCTCCCTCACTGTGATGCTTCTGGGCAATTTCATTCAGGGGTAAAATGACACTTAACGAAGCAGTGATCAAAAGGGAGGCTTTGCACGTGAATAACCCACCCAGCTGATGAGAGGTACCGGTCTCCACTGGCCAGAGACAGCTTAGCTTAGCCTTGCCTGGCAGCCTGAGTCCATGAATTTTTGGGAGAAGTTTATAATCACAGCTGTGGAGTGAGGACTCAGAAAAGATCTACCTTTTCTCAGCAGGTAGAGTACTTCTGGTACATTGTGGACCATGGAGGGGCCTGGCCAGATGGAGATATGGATGGTGGCTTAAGTGCCCAGACTAGGTGAGCTCTATTCCACTCTATTAGTGATTCATACCATTAGTCTTAATGGTGTTGGTGTAAAACGTTGAACTGGATGAGTAAAATAGCACATGAATTACTGAAATGCTTCTTTTCATTTAGGATATCAGATGCCATAGTTGCCACAATCAGATAGAAAGGCCACACCACTGGACATATCTCTAGTAGGAATCTCATGAGCCTCCTCTCACATACAACAAAACCACTTTGGCACACTCTGAAAGCAGTCAAGGGATGTGCAGTGGCAAGTTATGTCTTTTTACTGAAAACATGAAAAGCAAAAAATGTAAAGTTAGGGGTTTATCAACATCTTCCCCCACCTCCTGCAATACATGCTTCCAGTAAATATTCACACTTCCTTAGAGATGCTCATTGAGACAAAAATGCCCCAGTTCTGCAGTGAAAATAAGTCTTGGCAGAAGGGGAAAGGGTCACATCACCTGTCTCTAAGTGTCTGCCTTCTGTTTCTGAAAACCAGGTTAGAGGGGTCTTCTGCCAGGATTTGACTTGAGACCTTGGAGAATTCACTGTCCTTTTAACCAAAAGCAAGAGAGATCTTCTGTCTTGCCCCCAATGTAAGAAGGACATGGAGCTGTTGGAGCGGGGCCAGAGGAGGCCCCGGAGATGCTGGGAGGGCTGGAGCCCCTCTGCTGGGAGGGGGGCTGAGAGAGTTGGGGGGGTTCAGCCTGGAGAAGAGAAGGCTCCAGGGAGACCTTCCAGCCCCTTCCAGTCCCTCAAGGGGCTCCAGGAAAGCTGGGGAGGGACTCTGGATGAGGGAGGGGAGCCCTAGGAGGAAGGGGAAGGGTTTGACACTGAAAGAGGGGACATTGAGATGAGATGTGGGGAAGAACTTCTTTGCTGGGAGGGTGGTGAGAGCCTGGCCCAGGTTGCCCAGAGAAGCTCCAGTTTGGACAGGGCTTGGAGCAACCTGGTGTGGTGGGAGGTGTCCCTGCCCAGGGCAGGGGTTGGGACTGGATGGTCTTTAAGGTCCCTTCCAACACAAACCATTACATGATTCTATGGGCATTTCAGTGCCTCCCCTTAACCATGGATTTGCTTTCAGTTAGACAAACAAGCAGAAATACCAAATGTTAAGAAAACTCCACTATATTCCAACACAGCTAAGAGCAGTGGCTGCGGATGAATGAACACAGCGATAATACGTCAGGTATTCAACTGTGGGAAGCCAACCTGGGAATGCAGAGCCTGAGACCTGCAAACGTGACATGGTGCAGGGGCACATGCACTGGGCCCTGGCGCACTGATGGAGAGTGGTCACACTAGGGCTCACCCCCACTCACTGACACGGCAGAAGATGGTATGATCTAAGTGCTAGAGGCACCTGTGGGTTTAAACCAGTCAGATTTGCTCTGGGCAGAGGCAGAAGGCTCAATAGTCTTTTAGCAAGTGGGAGTTAATGATTTCTTCTCTTTTGCTTGGATTAACTGGCTTTTTCTGGCTGGAAGTGCAAATGAAGCTGTCTTTCTAAACCAGGCTAATTTGTGTTGAACTCAGTTGTCACAAGTCAATTATCTGCCGCGCTGTGGAAATTGGGGCCAGCTTGTTTGTGATAAAGGGCGGATCAGGCAGCAGCCCCGTGGGGCAGAAGGACCGTTCCCGGGAGAGCGCTGCCACATCCCCGCTGTGGCTGCATCCCTCCTGGGCATCCTCCATGGGCTGTGCCTGCCAGAATCCTCCCAGTGCTGCCTGTCCTGCTCTCACTGCAGAGAGGGCAGCATCTCCTGCCTGGGGAACAGCCGAGATCACCCAAGCTTGGGGCTTGGAAAAGGTGACGGGTGAAACTGCGTGGAGACTCCGGCACTGCCCTCGCAGGCTTCCCAGGAGCCAGCTGCCAGGCAGGGAGGGAGGCGTGCTGCGACAGGCAGTGCTTAGGGATGCTCTGCTTTGTTGACAGCTCTGCTGCGCCTGTGTAAGTGGAAGGGGTGGGGATGCCCTTCCCTGGGAGCTGTTGAGGCTGCTCCCACTGGAGAGGGTTCCCCAGGTTGCAGCACGTGAGCGAAAAAAGGGTCCGATTTTACTGCAGCTCACACAAGGAGGTAAAAACCTGCCTACAGCCACCAAGAGACAGCTTATGATAAGCCCTTTTCAGCTCTCCTTTGCCTTTACTAATTGCTTTGAGGTTATTCTTTTGAATAAGTTAATTATTCTTTGTTTATCCTGCTGAAAACAGTCAATATTTATTTATATTTTTGGCTTGAAAGGCTTCTAGTCTTTTCAGACCTCACTAGATAATATGGCCACGGCAGATGTGCTGCAGAGCCCTGGTTAATGCGGTGTCCTCTTGTCGGTGCAAGTTACTGAGAGTGTTTCAGTCATGTTTCAGCTGCAGTTTTTGAGAAGTTAAATCCATGGTTCAGGCATGGTGTTGAGGAAGAATCTGCTCCATTCACAAACAGTGCTGGCGGAGGCTTGAGAGAGCTGCATCCCTTCAGCAAACACAGCCTGTCCTCAGCCTGTTTTCTGCAGACCTGGACCCTGACTCCCTGGACCTGCTCTGGGGCACAATGAGTGGGGAAAATCTGGTGAAGGCCAATGAAGGTGCCACACAAACTGTTCATTTTAATTTCCGTGGGACCATTCAGCCTGCCATTTGCACTCCTCGTTGTGTAGTTGCCTTCCACCATGGTAATGTCATGTCCAAGCCCAAGCTGGCTGTGAAATATGCTGCTTGTTGTTTGCCCATGTTAGTGCTGACCTGGGAAGCAGAAGATGCCCCACCTACGTGGCACAACTCCTGCTACCACACACCTTGCCTCTTCTGCCGCTGAGGACGTCATTTAAGAGGTTTGATGTGACCCTTTTCTTGCCATTAACCTGACACTGGTGAGACCTGGAGAGTTGCTGCAAAGCAAACATGAAGGTTGCAGATGTGATCAACGCAACATAACATTTGGCTTCACCCAGGACTGGACAGTCGTTCAGTGGTACAGTGGCCTTTTTCAGCTGTTCTGCTGCTCAAACCTCAAAGCCAGACACATCCTCCTGTCCTTCTCCTCTTCCACACACCAATCACATCTGCTCTGGTCTCTCTCCGGCATTAGGTCTCTGGCATTCCTTTTTATTGCTACTTTAATAAGGAAATCTCTCTGAGGGCTGTGGCAGCTGGAAAAACATCTGCAGGAGTGATTTGCAGGGTTTCTGTTGGCAGCTCGGAGGCTGGACAGACAGAAGGAATTTTTTGCTGGCTTATAGCTTGAGTTTGTAGGTTTTTCAGGCGATAGCAGGCATGTTATTTCCACCAAGCTTGAATCTTTGATGAACAGCTGTATCCAGTGACAATATACCACAAGCAAATGCAGAGCTCACTTCACCAGTGCTGGGTTCACTGTGCGTGTGAATGCCACAACCGGAGACGGGCGCAGTGATTTCACAAGTTAGGGTCTCCGAAAGAGGTGACGTGAGGGGATGAGGAAGCCAGAGCCTTTCTGGGATATGGCTGCCTTCCCTGGGATGGATTCTTGAGCGAGCAACAGCTTTGGAAGGACTCCCGACCTCACGAAATCGTAGCACAGAGACACCACCAAGTGCAGGAGCTGGGTCTGAGCGTGGGAAAGCGCCGTGCGCTGCTCAGGGGGCAGCTGGTTCCAGGGACAAACACATCTTGAGGTGCAGATGGGCTCTACCTAAGCTCTTTGTACACCTGCTCTTCAGAGAAGGCTGGAAGCCAGAGCTCTGTGGCTTAACCAGGCAATTAGTGCTTCTCCTCTACTCCCTGGTTGCAACTGGGGGCAGAGGACACCTGTGAAAATGAAGTGAGGGCTGGTGAAATTATTTGCCTGAACATCTTTGTGGAAGGGCATTTGCTCAGCGTTGCCAGAGCTGTGTCCTGGGGAGGAGCATGATCAGCTTCTTCTCCACATTGGGATGCAGAGTGCTCTGAGTGGTGCCTTGGGCAGAGGTTTGCTTACCCTGAAGGGCAGGATGGGTGTTTTTGGGGAACAGACAAAGTGCATGAACTGGTGCAACTGAGCAATTCCTAAAATTAACCCAGTGGTTCTTGGCAAAAATTTCACTGTTCTTTCCTGGAAAATGGAAACCTTTGCAGAAAGACCATGCTTTTTGGCCATACCCTGCCACCTGCAGCCACAACCCACCCTGCGGGCCACAGTCTTCACCAGGCTCTGCTCACAGACAGTCCTTAACAGAGCATGTGGTGATGGAGAGAACAGGTGGGCTCCATGGCACAGGCTCAGTCTGGAGGAAGTTTCCATGCCCTTGCAGATGGAGCAGAACATGCACACAATGAAGACAAGGGACCGTGGACTCTGGATCCTCTGTGCTAGGGGACCTCTGAGGACAGGTTAGGCTCACCAGAAAAAGGCTCTGAAGGACTGATGCTGATGAGCAGGAGGAGAGAAGATGGGCAATGCTCTCCTGGACCCATCCAGACTGATTTCTGGTGGTCTCATAGTCCCACGTAGGCATCTGACTGGCAGAGGTACAACAGTGCAGCATGCCAGGGCCCTGGGCTGCCCGAAAATGAGGATGAGCCACCTACCCTTGTCCCACCATGTTCCCCCATCTGCTCTGGTTCAGCTGCAATTGCTTGGCAATAGTAAAGATAACTCTATAGTTCTCTTTAAATTGTATAAAACTTCTGCTTTTCAGTAAAAGCTTTCATGGAGAGGGGTGCTTAACATTTGTCTCAGCCTGGTTTCCAATACCTGTCAGGGGGAGTTGCTCTACTTTTTCATCCCCCATATCACACTGCTACCCCCCACCCCGTGCCCTCCTGCACACCTGGGGCCATGCAAGTGGGAAGACACTGGCAGCCACACAGCACCTTCTCTGTGTCACCCCAGAGGAGGTACTGCTGTTTGTGATAATGAAATGTGTCGTGGAAGGGAGACGGGAAAAGAATGAGAGGAGAAAACAGGTAGCTGGGGCCGCAGTGCTGTGGCCGTGCAGGGGAGCTGCCATCTGCAGCCTCCAGGAAGGCTCCTTCTGCCTCATCCACTTGCAGAAGTCTTCAGAATAACCAAGATCACCCTGCCACTGCTGAAAGCCTCCGGCAGCAGCACTGAGTGCTTCCTCTGCTCCAGCTTTGAAGTTGCAGAGACCCACTTTGGAGACTGAAGCCAAGAGAGGGACATCTGGATCTCTGCATGGCTCATGCAGGAGCTGTTCTGCCACAGGATCTGATGCTCCTCCCCTGGCCACCCCTGCTCTTGCCTCCTCTCTCTCCTTTCCCACCCCAGGCATTGCAGCACTAGTCTCTGTTACACCTCTCCTGGCAGGACCTGTCTCAAAGAGAGCTGAGAGCCAGCTGCTGAGCAAAAGCAAACTCATGCATGAAGCTGGTGTGGCTGCCATTCCTGGGGTGCTCCTGTGCTTCTGAGGAGGCTGGTTAGCCAAAGCTCCCAGTGAGGGCTCTCAGCTCAGCTGAGGTGCTCTCAGTCAGCATCTGCAGAGGTGCCTGACTATCCAGCACTGAAATGACTTTAACTGACATCCCACCAGTGAGAGAGGAGAGCAGTTCAGATGGTACATTGGCCTGGCAATCTCCCTCTTCATTTAGCCTTCAAGGTTAATTGGTTGCAGGTTCTTGCAGAAGCTTTGGAGCCTTGCTGATGTGAGCTGGTTGTCCCTGGAATAAAACTTAGCTATACTTTTAGAGCATCAACCAAGGACTAGGAGGATCCCCATGCCTAGTTTTCCTCCACATCAAAGCATCTCCTTGGCAGGAGATGCTCAGGGAGAGCCCTCAGGATTCCCTGCTCTTGGCTCTGCACAGAAACCTGCCAGGGACTCACAGCCTGGGGCATCCTGGTTAGAAAAGTGTTCTGCTCTCTCAGCTGTACCTGGTTCAGCTCCAGATCCTGCCTTCTCGAATGTGGCTGCAAGGACAAGCTCCTTGGCAGCCCTTTTCCACCGCAGCCCCAGCAATACCTTTGGCCCTGCTGGTTCTGCCAACTCCCACGGAGGGGAATGAACCGGGTCAGGGACTGGCAGGAGACAGTGAGTGAGGACAACCTGATGGGAAAAATGCAAATGCACTGGGAGAGAATGGAGAAGCTGCTTCTGCTGCCCTTACCTCAACGGAGAGCTTTTTAAACTCCTGTGGTCTGGACAATGCCTTTTTCTGCTCTGACAATTAGCATCCATTTAGGAATGGGATGCTGATGACTCAGAAAACATCCTCTGGCACGGGTCAGAAGACAATCGTTCTCTTGAAAGCGATAGGAGGGAGCTGGGGCACAGTGCCGAAGAGGAGGGCTTGAGGAGGGCTGTAGCATGCCTGGCCCTGCTCCTCTAAGGGCAGGCTGCCACCAGCTTTTCTGAGGAGCAGATCTGCAGCGTCACACAGGAGAGTGCTCGGTCACGCTGGGAGTCATTAGGCAGTGGCAGCGACTGGCAGGTTGTGCAGAGACCCCAGGAATACACCAGAGAATAGGTTCGTATAGGTGGGAGCTCATGGTTGGGATGCTTTGAGAGGAGGTCATGAGGGAAACAGCTATCTCATGCCTACATGAGCAATTAGAGCAGAGGCTGCACTAACTTCACAGAACACTGTAGTTACTGCTAATCAAATCGAGCTGCATCGGCTCTCGGTGGAATAATTGCCCATGGGGATTCGGAGCATGTCCGAGCGCTCAGCTCGTTAGCATGCCGGCGGTGGGCTGGCAATCATCAGGCACCAGCCGGGCGTCTGGAGCATCTGCTCCTGCAGAGACCCCCCGCCACGCACAGCCAGCCTGCAGCTTTTGGGATGCCAGTGGCACCACTGGCTGCTGGGATCCCGGTGTCTGCCTCAAAAGTCTCATTTCCATGGAACTGAGAAAGGTTGCTTTTCATGTGGACTTTGGTGGGACCCCAGACGCGTGCGGAGGGAGGCCCGTGGTTGTGTATTCCTGGACTCAGGCCACCAGAGGATGGTGAGATCACACTTGCCACGGAGATGTCCCTGCTCTGGATAAGCAGTGAGCGTGTCGACGGGCGCGAGACCTGACACTGAGAGGGGCAGTTAAACAGCTGAATGCACAGATTTGCCTGCGAAACTGAGTAACGAGGACACTGACACCGGGAAGACTAATTGGCTGGATTGATTAGGAGGAGGAAATAGTAAAGCTGAGAGATTTGTACTGCTCTGTCACACGTTTTCTGGCCGTTGCGAGGACAGCTGTGCAACTGACGGAGTATGTTTAGAGCACGTGAGGTCTGTGAGCGTACTGTGAGCCCAACTGATAAATACATGGTGCAGTGCAGTGGGAAGGCAGCTGTGTGGCAAGAAACCTGCCTTCAACAAGCCAGAGCTCATAGTTTTTGGCTTCCTGACCACCGCTCAGCTGGGGTCTCCAGGCTGTACCCTGGAGACCTGTACCAGCAACCTGGTACCCGGGTGGTAAATTCTGTAACTGGGCTGATTTTGTAGGTAATGAGGTGAAAGCCTCCGACTCATGGGAGATGCAGAGCCTGGAAGACCAAAAAACCTGCGCCTGGTATTTCAGGAGCAGAAATCAATACTGCTTTTCTTCTTCCTCTGTCAGGATCTAGATGATTATCTGTGAAATACTCTGCACAGGCTTTTTTTTAAGTAAGGATTGTGGCCTGTAAAACAGGCCCCAGAGGAAAAAAGTGTCCCTGGAGAGCAACCCAGCCTCCTGATCCAGGTCTGTGCTTTGCCAAATGAATCCCCGTTGGCTTTCAGCAGCCTCCAGCCCAGCTGCCACCTTCTTCTGCACTTCTTTGCTCCCGGGGTGCAGGTCAGTGGGGCTCTCAAGCAACTCAGGCACTGACAAAATGCCAGTAGCCCCATTTTGTGTATTGGTTTTGACTTTGCTGGCAACTGGTAAAAGTGCAGGGCTCTTAACTTGTGCTGGGGTTCACAGCCTTCTGTAAACATGAGTCCAAAACTACATTTGCATCAAGGAGATTGATCAAGACTAAACAAGAACACCCTCACTAATGAGAGGTGAACTGCTGGTGTGGGAGAGGGCCTTTCCTCCAGGCTTTGAGCAAGTGGTGGTTTTCTGGGCTGTATTATCCGCTTGGAAGGAAACACCTGCTAACAGGTGGAGCTCCCGATGATGAGGGCACTAGCCTGCAAGCAAGAGGTCTGGTTTTGCCACTGAGGGACTGAGGACCTCATAAAACCCTCCAGTTCTCTATGTCAACCCATCCCTTCTGGCTGTGTGCTCCCTGGGAGTGAGTCTCTTTCCCCAAGTCCATATTTATAATTCTGCACGGAAGAAGACTCGGCACTGATCTACATGGGCTCAGGGTGCCCATGGGCTCTCAGCCCAGGAAAATGTGTACACAATCCCAAACAGCTTCACTGGGAGACCAAAAGTGCTGATCCCCCATCCCAGCTCCCCAGCAGGGACTTGTCTTGATTCCCCGCGTAGGACAGAGACACCCCCTTGGTGGGTGACCTCCCATGCCATGGCCAGAGAGGGGAAATGGGAAGACTTGTGGAACTCTCCAGAAGACCTCTGGCAGCCACGGTCTGATGTTAAGCCAGGCTGGCGAAGCTGGCTGTAGGTGACTCCTGCCACAGCCTTTTCTGCTAGAAGTGACGTGCTGCTGGAAGCACATGGCACACATGGAAAGTGACTCATGTCCAGAAAAATCCCTCAGAGCAGGTGACTGGACACCCTCCTAGGGGATGTATTTGAGTCAGAGGCAAGCCTTTGGGCTTGAGGCAGGGTGTCCTGATGTGATTATCTGCTTTGTGCCACACAGGAGGTCAGGGCAGGTGATTGCTTCCTTCTGTCTCTACCATCAATGAATCAATAAAAGATCCAATTGAAGTATTTTTGCAGAGGATGTATTACACCGGTTCCATAGCAAGAGAATAGCTCAAAGCAACTCCCGAAATATGCTTTGCGTTATCAGAAGCAAGGAAGTTTTGAATTCAAGCCCTGGGAAGTGTCGGTGCGTATGGCTCACCATCCTCACCCATTTGCAGCAAGCACCACGGTGCAGCTTATATGTAAAAGGCAGTTTTTCTGGAGCACCATATCAGGCTCCTTCATCTTGCTCATCCAACTTGCTAGTCAGTCCCTGAATCACACAATGGCTCAGAGCTTCATCCGGTGGCTGACCATGACTCACGGGCCTTATAAAGTGCTAACATCTGCTGCTACCTGCTAGAGTCATGACATCAGCTGCACCAGTCCAACTAGTCCCTACACTTGCTCCTCCAGGTTATCATTATAATTAGTCCTCCTGAAATAGTCCCGGCAGAGATGGGACAGATATATAACTGCAAATGGTCAGAAATCTTTGCTCCCACGTGGTTTCCCAGCAGTAAGCAAGATCCTGAGGAAAAAACACCGCCCGTAAGAAGCCTGAAAAATTTGGCTGCAGACTTCCCAATTTCTTGTAGCCTTTATACCTCCCACTGGCGGCAGGGTTAGAAGAGCTGGTGAGCACTTACATTCATCCACAGTCATTGCAAGAATGGGAAACTAAACCTTAAATTGAGGTCTGTTTGTAAACGTTTGCTTTTAGTGGGAAATCCTGAAAAAAACACTTGCACAGATTTCCTTCTGCATCGCCAAGTCATGTTGCACTGGATGTGTTTCCTGCACAGCTTTTGCATGAATCAACATCCGGGCCATAATTCATGTGAGATGTAACTAAAATATACCCAGGATATGTATCCCAGGGGATGAAGCTTTTCTCCAAGCTGGAGAAGGAGAAGTCCCTCCAAGAAGGAACTGCTTGTCATGACAGCTCTGGCTCTGGGGACCTGAGCACAAGCCCGGAGGTCCTTGCCACAGGTAGGAGAGCTGTGTTGGGGTGTCTGCAGTGATGGTATCATATCCCCTCCTTGTCCTGTCTCCCCAAAATGCCACATCCATCCCTTCAGGGTTCTGGCTGCACCCTGGTGGGCCCCGAAGCAACGTTAGCACCAGAAATGCGCTCCTGCTTCCCAGAGAGCTTTGCTTTTCCACTTGCTGTTTCCCTGCTCTCTGAGCTGGGTTCCCTAAGGATATATAACTGAGTTTTATAATGAAGCACCTCTCACCCAGCACATAATAAATACATTTCTGTTGCCCTTTATTACACAATAATGATAGTAAGATTTAATTACCTCTGCGCCCAATGGGAACATGAATTGTAACCAATATGACTAAATCTTCCCAGTAGAGTAATTGGTGTAGTCTGCAGCTGAGGGTCATTTCCAGTGCATCAGTGGGTGGTGACGGAAAAATCCTTCCTGAGGAACGTGAATCCCGAACTGAGACCGTGGGCGGACTAAAAGACTAAAACAGGTAGAGAGCAGCTGATCCAAGGAACCCAATTAAACAATGATGCTTTGTGGAGTTTCACATCTGTGTCAGAGGCTAAAGATGCAGGAAAATGTGTGAAAATCCAGGAGCTCATAGGGATCAACTGGGTCAGAGTCTCTACGGTCTCTGCCCTAGTACTGTGCTGCTCTCTTCGCAGCTACCATCATTTTCCAAAATTTCAAATAATATTTTTTTTCAGGGTGAAGAAAACAGAGAAAACTCATTCTTTGAGGGACTGTGTTTCCAGGGCTCCCTGACACATCTGTTTTGATTCGCGCTGAAAAGTGTGTCACCCAGATACATCCCAGGCACCGACAGTTCATGCTGTGCTTTTAACGGTGTGAAGAAAAAGGAGTTCTCCAAGAGCAGGGGAGGTGGGGAGGACTGGGGATGGCAGAGCCGGGATGAGCAACCCTCCCCCAAACCCTTCTCCAGCAGCCACAGGCCCCCACCACCCTCCTCCTCCACCCTACCTTGATCTCTTGTGTCCACATTTCTCCCAGTGCCTTGTCTCCCCAGGCCCCTTTCTTTTGCCTCCAGTTTCACAGAGTGCCATGGGATGTTGAGGGCCAGTTCCCCGCAGGGCTCCTGGGGACCTGAAACCCTGCATCACCCTCGGGGTGCCTGTTCCAGCCTTCATCCTTTGATGTGTCTTCGTGTCAGCGCTCACAGGTCATGCTTGGTTGCTGTTCTCCACCAGGCTCCCACCGCACATCCTCAGAGGATTTCCCAGAAAGGTAAAATTGGCTCATTGTATCAGCAAACAAAAGGACAAAGCTGAGAGGAGAGGGCTGGAAGGCTGGTGTCGTGTTTTCGCTTGCAGGCTTCGTACCACGGGCGTGCTGGGTCCTCCCAGGCTTGTGGGTCTCCTGCCTGGAAACAAGCCTGGCCCTTGACTTTTTCTGCTCGTGCAGTTGAACTCATCTCTAAAGGAGCCAGTGAGGTTATTTTAAAGCCTACGCTGAGGCTTGAAACTTGTGATTCAGACCCCTCTGTTCCACGCCAGATTGCATGTCTTAGTTTTTCAGTCACTGTTCCTGGAAACAGGGAATTGTCCCTCTTGTTTTCTCCTCCAGGTATTTGTTCATTTTTCAAAACTGAATGATAAAGTATTGGCTGATCTGGCAACTGGGGGCGCGAAGTGCTGGCAAAGATACCGTGTGAATCATGTGCTACCATTCATTTTCTCCTTCTGTATTTTGGGATGCAGAACATATTCTGGGTGCCAAACAGTGGCCGTAAGGTCCTTCCAGTGGTGCACTGGCACCTATCACCCCTATAGCATCCCTGGGTGACCTTTGTGGCAGGAACCCCTGGAGGGGGGGG
>JAHREE010000569.1:541905-563954 GCA_033628505.1 Tringa tobata | reverse complement strand
AAGGATCGACTGATTCAGGGCATGGCTTTGGAGAGCTGTTCCTTTTGGGAAGCAGTGGGAAATATCTGCACATTGCAGGAAGAGCTGACCCACAAAGCCCAGTTCCCACACCAAGTGTTACCAGTGCCCGTGCACCCCAGGTCTGCTCCTGGGGGACGCACAGCCCAGGTACCCTCATCACAAACGAGCTGTTCCTTCTGTTCCTCAGTGCATCAGCTGCTGCGTCTCCAGTGACTGCATCTGTCCCCGTGTGTTTTCAGCCTTGTAGCCCTCACTGCTTGGCTCTTCTGCCACCCTTACTGCTCCACAGCACACGTAGTTAAATACCCTAAAGTTTAATAACCTAATGTATTAAAACAAGGGCGATGCCCCATAATTTCCCATCACTGCAACTGCTAGGTAATTACACCTGAACTTCTGAAGTAATTCCAAAACTAATAGCATCATAGAATTGTCCAGGTTGGAAGGCACCTTTAAGATTATCTAGTCCAACCATCAACCTAACTCTGATAAAAAAAAAAAAGAGAAAACCATACTAACCTACCCACCTCACTCCCCCCCATTACTAACCTGTGTCTCTAAGCACTATGTCAACCTGTGTTTTGAAAACCTCCAGGGATGGGGTCTCAACCACTTCCCTGGGCAGCTCATTCCAAGGCTTAATAACCCTTTCTGTGTAAAAACTGTTCCTAATCTCCAATCTGAACCTCCCCTGGCATAACTTGAGGCCATTTCCTCTTGTCCCATCCCCTGTTCCTTGGGAGAAGAGACCGACCCCCCCTGCTACACCCTCCTTTCAGGGAGTTGGAGAGAGCGAGAAGGTCTCCCCTCAGCCTCCTTTTCTCCAGGCTGAACACCCCCAGCTCCCTCAGCCTCTCCTCACAAGACTTGTGCTCCAGACCCCTCACCAGCTCCGTTGCCCTTCTCTGGACTCGCTCCAGCACAACATGACACAACAGCTGCCCCACATATTATAATAACAACCCTTTAGGTTGAGAAAAAGCTTATTCCTGGCTAATTGCCCTAGGGTTGACCAGGCAGAAAGTTGTGGTAGTGTGGCTAATCATGGGGTCAGATCTGTTGCAGATTGACCTGTCACCGGGCAGCGTTTCTCCATATGCTCCCCATAGTCTACTTGTTCCTTGTCTGTCCCATCCTGCTCAATTCTTGTTGTGAGCAAAGGCAAGTAGTAATTGGGTTGCAGGAGTGCAAAGAGACACGTGTGACAGCACCCACAGGCTCTTGGGGTCCAAACGTTTTTCAGAGTAATCATGGCAGGATCACTGAAACCCCCAATCACTGCAACGCAGCAAGACCCATGGAGAGGACTCTCCTGTGACAGCAGGACCCGGGGCAATGGGGACACTTGTGGCCCTGGTCGCTCTCCTGAAGTGGTGACACTTGTGGCTGTTGGTCTGCAGAGTTATGGGGATTAGGCTTTCCTAATGTTCTTGGCATGTGTTTCTGGCCCGTGATGGGGAATTACAGCCTTGGGACTAAAGGGACTAAAGTTGCACCACTGAAAAGATCCGGCTGGACCTTGATCTCACCATGTGACGTAGGCACAGGACAAGGATGTTCTGGAAGAAGCACAAAGCAGGAGACCAGGGGAGGAAAAGAAGGAAGGAAAAAACATAGACGAACAGCAGATAGAAAGCCCTGACCTGAGGAGGGTGCTGTGGGCTGTCTAAGAACCTGGTGGAGGAGAAGCCTGCCAGCCAGGGAAATGCTTATCTTAGGGGATGCAGCATCACCAGGGAAATGCCTTTGGTTCCCCCAGCAGCAGGAAGAGCTGCTCCTTCCAGGCTGCTTTGCAAAGGTCTTTACTGTCCTTTAAGGAGACAAGATCCCACATACAGCAATGTGGCCATCAGACCAGGAGAATCAGGGGGAACTCAAGAGCCCACTGCCACTCCCCCAGCACAAGCATCAGGAAACACCAGGAAAGGAAGAATTCTGGGGCTAAAAAGCTCTTTCCAGATCTAATAAGGATTCTGGAGAGTTTATAAATGTTGATGTCTTCCATCAATGGAATAATTTCTAGCTGAAAATTACATTCACTGCTCTGACAGCTCCATCTCCTCAAGCACTCGGGCAGCTAGAAAGGCAAGATGAGCAGGGTGAGTCTGCTCAGGGTCTTGTCTGGAGGAGATGCACAGCTTTGCTCCTGCCCTGGCATTTCTTCCAGCCACTGTTTTTCTAAGGCAGCCATGGTGGCTATGATCACTGACCTCTGTGGCTCGGGGTGGGAACAGGCATTTTGACATCTGGCTGCAGTAGAAGAATACAGACCATTTTATTTACCTGTAGGACAATCTTTTTTATTTATCGTAGAGGAAATGACAGTCCTGACTCACACGGGCTGATGGAGGATGTTTCTTCACCCTGGCTCTGTGTGGGCCATCTAGATAAGTTGTTTATTTATTGTGTCCAGAATCACACTGTGAAATGATGGTATCAGGCCCTGGTTTGTCTGTAATATTGGCTTAGACTGGAACCTCTCCAGGACAAGGCTTTCCGCAAGTCACTAAGCCAAATCACGGAATCACGGAATTGTCAGAGTTGGAAGGGACCTCTAGAGATCCAACTCCCCTGCCAAAGCAGGGTTGCCCAGAGCACATCACTCAGGACGGCATCCAGGCAGGGCTTGAAGATCTCCAGAGAAGGGGACTCCACGACCTCCCTGGGCAGCCTCTTCCAGGGCTCTGGCACTCTCACTGTAAAGAAGGTTTTCCTCCTATTTAAATGGAACTTCCCATGTTCCAGCTTGTGCCCGTTGCCCCTTGTCCTGTCACTGGGAACCACTGAAAAGTGTCTGGCTCCATTTTCCTTCAACCCACCCTTTAGATACTTGTAAACGTAGATAAGGTCTCCCCTCAGCCTTCTCTTCTCCAGGCTAAAGAGCCCCAGCTCAAAGAGCCTTTCCTCATCAGGGAGATGCTCCAATCCCTCCATAATCTCTGTTGCCCTACGCTGGACTCTCTCCAGCAGTTCCCTGTCTCTCTTGAACTGGGAAGCCCAGAACTGGACGCAATATTCCAGTTGTGGCCTCCACAGTGCAGAGTAGAGGGGAAGAATGACCTCCCTCAACCTCCTGGCCACACTTCTCCCTATGCAGCCCAGGATGCCATTGGCCTCCTGGCCACAAGGGCACATTGCTGGCTGACAGATAGTTTGCTATCCACCAGGACTCCCACATCCTTTTCCTCAGTAGTGCTTTCCAGAAGATCCACCCCTAACCTCTATTGGTGCCTGGGGTTCTTCCTCCCCAGGTGCAGGACCCTACATTTGCCCTTGGTGAACCTCATGAGGTTCTTCTCTGCCCAGCTCTCCAGCCTGTCCAGCTCACGCTGGATGGTGGCACAGCCCTCTGGAGTGTCGGCCAGCCCTCCCAGTTTGGTATCGTCAGCGAACTTGCTGAGGATACACTCTGTTCCTCGTCCAGGTCATTGATGAATATGTGGAACAGGACTGGGCCGAGTATGGACCCTTGGGGGACACCACTGGTTACAGGCCTCCAACTTGACCCTGCTCCATTAATGACAACAAAGAGAGCATCAAGCCTGGAGATGGACAGAAGAAAGTCAAACAAAGATTAATATCCAAAGAATCCTTGAGGATTCTTAATCTGAAAGACTGAAACACCACGGGCTAGCACAGATGCAGTGGGAGGTAAAGGAATAAGGAAATATGGAGACAAGTGACATCTTCACCTCATTCTTGCTGGTGGAGAGTTCTGGATTTCCCAGTGGGATAAGTCCACTCTTGTGGGGGTCACTTCTTGCCCAAGGACTCCTGCTCCCCAGTTCCCATGCAACCCTAAAGCTGACCACTGCAATTTTAAAGCTTGGCTGACCTGCCAGGCTTATTTATATAACGGAATGTGAAGTCCTGATTTTACCGCGGTGTCCTACTTCCATGTTGTTTGCACACTCTCATAAGGAGGGCACCGGGTTTCCTCCGAGCTCCCTCCTTTTGACCCTGTTCATGTGAAGGCATTTTGAGGCCAGCTGCTCCTTTTCCACCTGAGTTTATTGCAACTCAGTGGCACATTTGGCCAATATTTACTTATGAGGAGGAGGAGCATTCGCAGAGCTGTGAAACTGTCATTTGTGGGAAATTATGGTGTGCTACACTTGAATGAGCTACAATGGCTGGACACCACCTTCAGGGTCCCACCTCACTGGAACCAGCCCATTTCTCCAATAAAGGGATTGAACTGGCCTCAGCCATTCAAACCCCAGCTGAGCATGAACTTTCTTCTCTTACTCACCCACCAGGGTGTATTGAGGGCTGGTCACCAAGGTCTTCAAGGGCCCAGTCTGGCCAGTGGTTCTCAGAGGGGATTTAATGCCCAATGGGAGTCTGTTCATCTCAGTAACCTCACTGATGCCCTAGAAACTACCCAATGGACCTACTAGTCTCACGTGCTTACAGGAACTCAGACAGGGAGCATTACCAAACTGTGATTCCATTTATATAATTCCATTCCAACTGTAAAACCATTTATGGTTTTAGGTTCAGTAAAACTGAACAAACTTTTTGAATGTTGCTATTTTTAGTTGGAAAATGGCCATTCAGCAGTAGCGCATCAAAAGCTATTCCTGCTTTAAACTGTTTGCCATTGTTTTTGTGACTGTTCTTATGGAAATGCAGCTCAGATCTGAGTGAGCAGTGTATCTGATAAATATTCTGAAAATTTACAATAAACCATTTATTACAAATATCACCAGCTTTATGGACCAGTGGAGTTTAGAAACCTACAGCAAAGTTATTGTTCCAGTTTTTTCATAACTTAATGTTGTCCATATTCATTAGTCAGTGCCAGAGATGAAGGACAAAGAGCAAGCAGTCGGGAAGCTGGTTTTGGGATTGCCTTTTACAACTGTCTTATTATTGTCACTTGTTCAGCAGTTCGTGCTGGAAGGAGACACATCAGAGGTGGGTCAGGGCCCTGAGTGCACCGACAGGCTGTCATCACCCCGAGCAGCCTGTAACCTTCTCTCTGCAATCTCTTCTGCATCTCTCCCCTCTGCCCCAGGGGTTTAGCTGCCACCCCATCACCACGCTCCTCTCTGCATGTGTCAGACAGACAGACTCTCCCCCAGGAGCCCTCGTACAGAGACCCCCAGCCGCCTGCAGCTGAAGGCACCTCCTGAACCCGCAGTGGGAGACCATTGTGCCACACTGGTGTGATGTTCTCTGCCTTACCCTGTCAGTCCCTACAGCCTCCAAAGACAGGGCACCCTGCCCGGGAGCGTGAGCAGCTTGGAGATGTTTTTCTTCTGAAGAGAAAGAGGATTTAAAAGATTTTAAGAAAAGCAGCATCTTCCTGGAGTGCTGTTGGGCATGCTTCAGCGTTGTTAGGGATCCTGACCTCCAAAAATCACGTTGGAGGTTTTTCTTAGTACAATTGTGCATGTTTTGCAAAGTGCAGGACACTAATGTGTCTGAAAGCACATCCCTCTGGAAGAGGGCATCAGCAGAGCCCAAATTACAGAAGGTCATGATAGAGCAGGCAGATCCCTTGGGGGATCTCCACTGGGCACCATCAGGTGTTTCTGAACGCAAATACTTTTAATGGAAAATTCATTTTGCTATTTTGGTGGAAGCACTCACTTTGTGTGGAAAAGAACCCCTAGAAATCTGTTTGTGTCCATCTGTGTGTTTGATTCCTCATCATCCTCATGCAACGCTCTCTGAGCTCGCTGCATGAGGGACTCCAGTGGTGTGCACAGAGAGAAAAAGCTCTTTCTGGTGGGTCTACAAAGGAAACATATCAGAAAGAAAAATAATTGCAATGGAGAGCCTGAACTTTATTATTTCCTTGCAATGCAATAGCATCTTTCTGAAATAGCTGATCAAAATTTTGAACAAAAAAAAGGTGAAAAATTCTCCTTTAGCATTTCCAGTGTCATGGAGAATCAGTGAAGACAAGAAAAGGCGACCGCTGTGAGTGGATTTTTCCTTGTGAATGCTTATCCTCTGCTTTGGGGAAGGAGCAGCCCTTAAGTTGGTTTACCCCATGTGTTGGGGGTCCCAGAGCTGTTCTGTCTCCTCTGTGGCTCCATCACGAGGGTTACACTGCTCTGCACATCCCGTCTGCTCATGTCCCTGCAAGCCTGTGGTGCCCAGTCCTGTGTGTCCCCTACGGAGGTGCAGTCCCACCTGTGGGATCATCTTCTTGAATCTTGGGAGGTTTAATGCAATTTCCTGATAGTCTCACAGTGGGCAGAGGTGCCTATTTCCTTGGTTTCTGCTCTGTGCCTTGAACGGCAGGAGTAGAAAGTCTGTGTGTGACCATTTATTCCTAGTGATCCATAGCCTCTCTCAGCAGGAGAGTAACTGCCAGCTGCTAATTAAATATCAAACCTGAGATGCAGAGTGTGCACAGCGCTAAGCTCTGCACCTTATTCATTTGGTTGGCATTGTACTTGTGGAGTGTTTCATCCAGACACAAAATTAAGCCCTGTGGTATTGAAGGGTTTCTTTGATAGATTTCTGAAGGGCTGGTGATGTTGACACTTTGTCCTTGCATCCACCCAAAATGCTTTCGGGTGGGGGAGGGAGAATTTCCATCTCTCTGTGGGTTCTGGTGCAATTGGTGTGGTCCATCTGTCCCACGGGAATGGGAACAAAACCAGACAGAAAGTGCATTCAGACTCTGCTGCAGGGGAGCAAACTTCCCTGGGAATGCAGAGGAGGTGTTTTGTACCTGAGCATCCTCTGGAGACTCAGCAATCAAACCCACGAGGCTCCTTACTCCTTTGAACCCACTCTTGGGGAATCAGGAAGCAGCTTTTCCTGGGGCTGCTTTGGATAACAGGGTTCCATGAACCAAGTCTTGGGTCCCATCATTCCAAGAGGTTTGCAAATGAAGGGCTGCATGGGGAGACCACCCCACTCTGCTGGACACAGCCCCTTGTGTTAGGTGATCTCCCCGTAAAGGACAAGCCAAGGCCTGCTACTGACCCAGGCAGCATGAACAAACTCACTTATTTGTGAGTTCTTATTCTAGCTGGAATGCAGCTGTGTGTGAACGCCGAGCAAAGGTCCCATGGCAGCCCTGCAGCTCTGGGGGCAGAAACAGCCCCTGATACACGGTGAGATTGCACCAGAGCTCTAAACATTACCAATAGTTCTGTCTTAGGTAGGTCAGGAATGAGCCCTGTACCTGTGTGCATCCACCAGCCTCCAAACACCAGACATTGCACCAGCCTCCAGGTTTGCCTCTGGGCCATGGCGCTGTCCTTTGCCTCTGTTCCCACCCTGGTCTTGCTCATGGTCCTGGTTATCTTGCTTATAATGGAGTTTTCCTGATTTCCCAGCATTTGTACTCCAGCTGTCATTACCGGAGAGGTGCCTGCAGCCTGGTGTGCCTGCACGGGCACTGCCTGCTCCTGACAGAGCATCCGCATGGTCCCATCCCACTGATCCTTCTCCTGGGGATTAACTGCTGCCGCCGCTTCTCTCATTCACTGGAGCCCTCTGGACCTTCCCTGCTACAATGGGGAGCAGTGTTTTGCCTGAGGTCTTATTTTCGCTGCATCAGCTTAATAAAAAGCAGAACCCACTTCTTTTATGTGAAGGGCTGAGATCTGATTGATCCTTTGCTGTCTGCCTCTCAGGGTAAGGCTGTGTGATTGCCTGGCTTTTCATTATGTTATCTCTCTAGATTTTATTTCTCATTCTAGCAAGAATCTTTAAATTATACTCTTTGGACAATAAATGCCAGGAGAAATATGTCCTCTTTTCAAAAATTTTAATGCTCCTCCTAAGCCTAGATAGAGCTCCTTTTGGAGCACTTTTTCAGCAGATTTTGTCCCTGTTAAGTTTCTTCTTTTCCCTGTCGTTTTTGGGGTGATCCTTCCAGAGCAAACATGCCACGTTATTTCAAAAGTTTAATCCAAATCCTTGGCAAGGACACTTTCACCCTTTGCTTTGTTCTTGTAGCTCCGCTGTTATCATTTCACTCCGCCACCAGCGACACCCTGGCCTTCCCCCGGACTCATGGCAGAGGGTCCAGAGCCAGCACCTTTCCAGCTCCCCATGTCTCACCAAGGTGCCCTGAGACCTTCCTCTCATTTCCAAACTGACAGCTGAAATCGGTTGGAGAGATTGTGGCTGCAGAAGGAGTGGAGGCAGCTTGCTCAGCCAGCAGCACTTCCAGGCAGTGCAAAGTGAGCCTGACCACTGGCTCGCGAGCCCAGCTTGCCAAAGCCAACAAGAAAACCCTAACAGGGAAATGCAGGCAGTGTGGCAGTCCTTAGAGAATGGACCAGGTGGGAGATGAGTTTGGGATGGGGTTTTTCTCCTTTTTTTAATCATAGTTTACAAAAAGACAGCAGAAACCTGGAGGTGTCTGTGCAGGTGAGATCCCCTTTGAAGTACCTGGAATTAACCCCACAGAACATGGGATTTCTGATCTCCCCCATGAAGTTGGCAGCATTTTGCTCTGTGAGTTATGTTTGTGTTTAAAAGCGCTCCCCACACCCAGTCCTCCCAAGACAGAGACCTCTTTTTGGAGATTTTTTGTGTCCCCCATGCAAGGTACAGCAAAGCCAGGCCTTTCTCAAGCACCTCCCCGTGCTTCTGCTCCCGTCTCTCCACCAAACTGTGGCTCTCCAGTCTCCCTGGGTTTATTGTCACAGTGCTGAAGGGGAGAGGACAATTCTTACTGTGTTGTGCCCTGAGTAGTAATCGGCACCCTTCCAAAGGAGGTGCTCACCTGGGTATCCCAGGAATACAAACCTGGATAAGGTACCAGAATAATTGGGATCCAGGAGGTGACACAAGGCACCTTAAATCATCCCTTTCTTCAAGGCTTGCAAAGATTTTGGCAGGAGCTAGGTTTCCTGTCCTCCTTCTTACTCTACATCTTCAGTCTGTGGCTGCTTCCTCTGATTGCTACCCCAAATGATTCCGTGTCCAGGTGGTGCCAAAGGGCACTTGGACCTCAGCAGGCCAAGAATGAATGTCTCCAGTTGACTCCTGCTGAGCCTGGAGGGGTTGAAGCCTGTGGAAAGTGATGAGACCTTCCAGCTTTAGCAGACACCTCCCACAGCATCACTCCTGGCACATGGCTGCAGAGCAGCAATGTTGGCTTACAGACCTGTGTAAGAAGCAGAGGAGGAGCAATGAGGTTCTGCTCTCCCACAGTGGAAGGCCAATGTCCCGCTGGGCTGTGGCTGCAATTTCAGGCCAGCTCTTGCTCCTCCCCTCTGGAAGGCAACCTGTGATTTGTGTGTGCTACACCTAGACCTTAATCACAGGCTGCAGGCATGGGTCCTGAACGATGCACCTCTGTTCTGCCATGCTGCCATCCTGCCCAGTGGAGACCTGCTCTGTCCCACGGGAGCACATACTGAGCCGTGGAGTTATTGGCCTGCTCCCTCCATTCAGGCAGAGAAAGTCAGAAATAACCTGCAATTCTGGTAATTTGTTTAGAGCACTGCTTTCTGCAGCAGCTATCCCTGTATCCCGTCCCCAGCACTCAGGTTTCCTGAGGTGGATGGAGGCCCCACAGTCCCTTCTTCATCCAAACTGCATTGTCCCCAGGGGTGCCCGATCCACGCACTACTCACTTTGCCATTGATTTCTCTTGTTGGAAATAGGGCCTCTGCAAGGAAGTGTCCCCATTCTCATGGAGTGCCACCAGGCAGATTCTGGGCAAGCAAAGCACAGGAGCCAGCCAGCATCACATCCGACCAGCTGGGCTGGGGAGGGCTGTTAAAGAAAGCCACAACCCTTTTCCACTTTTTTGGATTTGTTTTTGTTTTTGTTTTAAGAGGGATGATTGACAATCCCCAGGGGACTCCTGCAGCCATCACTGTTTTTTCCCTCTGGAAATGTTGTTTGTCCTTTGCAGAAGGAAGGGGCCACTGGCAGGGAGGGCTAAGATAGTATTCAGCAGATCCGTTCCCAGCTCAGGTTGCTGTCCCAGCCAAGTGAACATGCTGGAGGGAGGTAGGATCAACCCCATGTGGGAGGATGGCAGACATCCTACACTTAGCAGCAGTATGTGTTTGCACCAGCTTAAAAATGCAGGTGGACCCAGGCTCAGGAAGCATCAACTGCCCTTGGCAAGCAGAGGTGTGTCAGGTCTGCTCACCCCTGAACTGCTGAGCAGCAGCAGCACAGTCGTGGTGGACCCTCCATAAGGGTCACCAGATGGTGTTTTTCCTTGGAAGTCTCAAAGCCATTACTTTTAATAAAGTGGTAATGAAGGTCTGAGACTCGAGAAGCTTTAGGAGGGAGCAGGCTCCTGGGCAGCCCAGCAGAACACAGCATCAAGAGATGTGATACACCTTCATGTACTTGAAGGACTGATTGCACTGGCAGCCCAGAAAGCCAACCACATCCTGGGCTGCATCAAAAGAAGTGTGGCCAGCAGGGTGAGGGAGGTGACTGTACCTCTCTACTCCACTCTGGTGAGACCCCACCTGGAGTACTGTGTCCAGCTCTGGAGTCCTCAGCACAGGAAGGAGGTGGACCTGTTGGAGCGGGGCCAGAGGAGGACCAGAGAGATGCTGGGAGGGCTGGAGCCCCTCTGCTGGGAGGGGGCGCTGAGAGAGTTCAGGGTGTTCAGCCTGGAGAAGAGAAGGCTCCGGGGAGACCTTAGAGCCCCTTCCAGTCCCTAAAGAAGGGGGGCTCCAGGAAAGCTGGGGAGGGACTCTGGATCAGGGAGGGGAGCCATAGGATGAGGGGGAAGGGTTTGACACTGAAAGAGGGGAGATTTATGTAAGATATTGGGAAGAACTTGTTTGGTGTGAGGGTGGTGAGAGCCTGGCCCAGGTTGGCCAGAGAAGCTGTGGCTGCCCCATCCCTGGAGGGGTTCAAGGCCGGGTTGGATGGGACTTGGAGCAACCTGGTGTGATGGGAGGTGTCCCTGCCCAGGGCAGGGGGGGTGGAACTCGATGATCTTTAAGGTCCCTTCCAACCTGAAATATTTTATGATTCTATGACTTCCTTTGCTGTTCCTTAGTGAGGATTAGAGTCTTTAGGAGGGACCCAGCCTGACCTCTCACTGAACACAGGCCAGAGGAGCCCACCCAGAGATGCTGCACCCAGCTCTGACCCAAGTCGAAGAGAAAGAGCAAACTTTTCTGAGATGTACAGGCTTGACTTACCAATGTCAATTAATGCAAAATGTACTGCGCCTGTTGGCAACCAGTCCCAATGGTCAACTACTCCACTCTTTTGCTCCTCATGTTCAGCTTGTTCCTTCAAGCTCCATGACATAGCCATCAAATCTTGTTCTGACTGTTCCTTCTGATTTAAAGCATCCTGCTCTTGGAAATCTCTTCCTTGGGAACATACATATGATTGTGTCTCTTTTCTACCTTCTCTCGGAGTGGCTCAGTTGAAAGACTGAACTGGATGAGTCAGTGGTTTTTCCTGAGCCCAGCATGCTTTGAAAAAAGTGCTTACAGAACTGACAGCTGAGTAGCCAACAGCGTCACCCTCCCCATCCAGCCTGCTCCAGGGTTGTGCACCACTTGCCATGCTTGCTGGGTTCCCAGCCCAGCTCTCCTTTCTGCCACGCAGCCTCTGGCCCCACCGAGGTGACAACCCGCATCCTCCGGCGCAGGACGCTGGTGCTGAGAGGCAGGCTCATTTCCTGCCCTGCCAATTTCACCAGCAATTACCTTCTTTATTATTATGATTCTCTTGCAGATCAATAAGAGATAATGGGCAGCACTGGGCTGAGAAAAGATCCCCAGGAGAAATTCCCTCTTTGAGTGAAGAGAGCACAAAAAATAGGTTAAATCCATAGAGTGACTTAACAGCCACCCTGAGTACCTGAACTTTGTATTTAGTTTTCCTGGAGATCTCAAAGCTTTCCTTGCCCAACATTTACATCTTGTCTCATGGACAGCAAGCCCTGCAGAGCCTCAGCAGGACCCAGATGCTGCTGAAAGTTGGAATTTGCAGATGTGGTTGTCAGAACTGTCAAACTCGTGATTCTCAGCCCATCTGCCCTGCAGGTCTGGATCGATCTGACACGGTCACAGCATAGCTCACACCAGAGACTGGGGTGTTGGCTCTGTTGTGCCCAGATTAGGTCCAATGGGTGTAAGGATACAGGAGAGAATTCTCAGGTAGGACGTGGAGTGTGGACCGCCTCTTCCCAAAGGACATGCAGAAACTCCCTGTGGGACAAAGCACCACACACTCAGGGATGCTCCTTCTTGTCTAATGCTCATGGGAAGGAACAAACCAAGCTGAGGTCCCCCAGGGAAACAGCAGGAGAAATCCAGATGGAATTTTATGCCTAAATACAGGGCAGAAATTTTCCCATTCTCCCATTCCTTGCTGCTGGCAGAGGGAGATTCTTCCCACATTGTGAGGCAGTCACACATGGCTTCACCAGACATCTAGCTCCCCTACTCCAACACGCAGAAAACCAGGACAGGGTCTCTGGTGGGAATTCCTCCTAACCCCAAAGAGTCCAATCCTGCAGCGCTCAAAAGCTTTAGACCCAGGGGATGGGTGACACCCCTGTCCCTGGCTGTGGGACAGGGGTGTCACCCCCTCCCCAACCCTCCTGTGATCTGCCCTTGCAAAATTAAGCCGCCTTGCCTGAGAACAAGCAACCCTGTGACATGCTCTCTGGTGTCCCCCCGGCTTCCCCACCTTTGGAAATGAGTGCTGATGTTCCTCTCTATCCTTAGTCAGTGCCTGACACTCTGTGCGATGCTCTGCAGAGCATCTTCTTGCGATGCTCTGCTGCTCAGAGGAGCTCCAGTGTCTCTCTCTTTCTCAGTGCCAGGAGCATTGCAGGGGCTCAGCCATTTGAGTATTTGTTTCTGTGTTTCTTCTCGGATGTTCAGACCTGAATTTGCATTTTCAAGCACCTAAGTCCCACACTCCTGCCTCTTAAGTGGTAAGTGCATGCCCGAGGATGAAAGCATGTGGGATCACAAGTGCATGCATATCATGCTGGGAGAAAAGCAGCTTGTTCATCATCTTAAGTGTTGCTTCGCATTTATAAACTGCTCTGACATGCCAAGAGTTGGAACCCACTGCTCAGGGAGGATGTGGATAAATCCCTATGACCTATGCATCGTGTCTGGGCAACAGGTCATGTTATCCGGCAGTTCTAACAAAAGCAAGAAGCAAGCCAGAGGTGGGGCATCCTGATATGTTCCTAGGTGTGTTCCCACAAAATCGCTTCTGTCCTTCCTTTGAGGGAGGAAGGAAAGGCTGTAGGCTGTAATTTATACCAGCATCAGAGCAGCCATAGTCTGATGCTGATGTCTGATTTCCGAGTGACTTTCTTGAACCTGCACAGTGAGACCTTCCATGCAGTGGGATGGTGCTGTCTCAGCTGGGGCAAGTGTTTTGGTGAAGTGACAGAATGAAAAAGGTGTGCTATAAGGGACTATAAGGGACTATAGTAAGAGTTTGTTGCAGCTCAGAAAGCCATTGAGGTAGATAAAATTAAACCAGAGGTAAAAATTCATCCATGGGGACACAGTGGGAAAGGAAAGAGGATTTTTATACGCTGTTTTATTTCTATTCCATCTGGTCTAGTCACTCTGAGTTCCTCCTCTTTCAGAAATGTAGTTATTCAAGTTTATATTCTAATAAAACATGGATCTGGAGTTTAAAAGCCCTTTCAGTCTTTGGAGAGAGTGCACTGCAAGGGAGAGGTGTGGGCAGGTCTACCTCTCTGCCCCAGCTGGCTCAGGGTCCCTCTTTCAGGAGCCCATGTGTCCTGCAGAAGCAGCCAAGCACTAGCCCCTGCCCCGGTGCAGGCAGAGGGTTCCTGTAGGGCTGGCTCCAGAGGAGGAATGAGAGTCTGGAGCAGGAGGCAAAGCTGCCTGGCACAGACCAGAGAAGGGAGGGAGCTGCTGGGAGGGTGATGCTGTGGGTTATGAGGGGTCTCGGAGGCTGCTCTGGCTCAGATTAGCTTCTTGATTACTGCACTGTGTTCTCATCAGAAGAGAAGAGGGTTTGATCAAAGGAAGATTACCTCCAAACGGGAAGAGGAGGTTTCATTAGAGAGGCTTAGATGATGTGAAGTAACTTAACTCATCTTCTGAACAGCTCAGCTTAACCCTTCGGAAAAGGTTGCTCTCCTGCCTGTTCCAGCAGGCAGCCCCCAGCGCGGGCAGATGGCTTCCCTGCAGGAGGCCCTGCACCTCCGAGATGCTCCAGGACTGACACTTGGCCCCAGGTGTCTGGCCTCAGGTTGCAACGTCCAAACGGACACTCTCTCTGCAGTGATTGACCTGGACAAGAAGCCTCTTCCAAACCCACCTCCAAAGGTTAGAAATGGAATACGAATACGAAATATCCAGAAACCCAGTGCACTTGCCAGCCCAAACCCCAGAGGATGTGAGGAGCCCAGCTGGCTGCTGCTGCTGATCGGGGCTGGCTGGTGCAGTGAGGCATCTCTCAGCTCCTTCTGGAGCAGGATATACCCTTCCCCTCCTCCTTGTCCCCTTGGTTCATAACCCTGAGGTGTGCCTGCATGAGCTGTCAGGTTTGAAGCCATCAGCTTCAAGGAGATCCAGCAACTCCCATTGTTCATGTTTACCTGCCTTTGCCTCCAGAGCCTGACATGGGTTTCATCTCTCCAAACATAGCCCTGTGCGAAGTAGATGCATCCCATTTTCTCCTGCTCTCCAGAGCTTCTCAGCGTGGTTGCTTTTACAGCTGATGGAGAGAAACTGGCACTTCTAGGACCCTGCTATGAGAGAAATACAAAGAAATGCCACTGAGCTTCTCCCAGAAGCATCACCGCTCTCCACTGACAGTGGGAGTCCAGCTAGGTTGCTCTGAGGAGGCAGAGACAAGGGTAGGCTGGGTCAAGTTTGTAACTACAAAGTGTGGAATGAATCTACCAAACCACAGGAAAGTTGAAAACAATCCTAGAGCAGACCTGACAGCAAAACTCCTCTCTCTCCTCTGGGATTCCTCACCCAGTATCAGCTATGAGAGCTGGGCAGCAACAAGCATGAGGGTCACTCCTCACCCAGAGCTGGACCTGCAGCCGGCCAGGAGGGCAGGGACCACACTCCCTTGAGCAGCTCAGCCCCTCCACCTTCCCTTTCTCCATCCAGAACTGACTCTTTATCTCCTCCTCTGTGCTTTCTTTTATTTATAATCCTGGTTAAAGCTGCTGCGCAGACAGAAACGTACCGACAGCTTGTCTTGTGGGAGCTTTACCTTTGCTGTTCAGAGGTCTCTCAGACAGTTTCCTTACACTGCAAACAATAAAAGTGTCCACTGTGCACATGTTATGTCAAGCAAACAGACTTTAATTTTACTATAGAGAGTGTCCCTCACAGTATGATTAGGACTGGGAGAGATTTGGTAAGAGGAATCTTTGTCCAGGCCACCTCTGGCTTTAGGTGTGCTGGACATTAGACACTCTATCCTGGAAGAGATCTACAGGCTAAGTCCTCATGCAAATATCTACAGATGAGGTGAGGAAAGTGCTCCGAATATGTTGAATTATGATATTCCTTAATATCTGAGGGCTTCACTCTGCAGTGTGAATAACACCCTTAGCAAGGTATGGAGCATCCCTTGGCTCCGTGTAGGTTTGGCTACTACAATCCCTCTTTGTAGACTTACATTAACCACTGAGGACAAGACCAGGATTTCCCTGGGAAAGGGAGGCTGTGTGAAGATCCGAGTTGTCAAAAGTCTAACAGAGTTCTCTGAGATCACAGAGGGCAAACCAAGGAAGCCAGATTGGAAAAAAATGGACAGACCTTGGCGTGATATGGGCAGGGCTGAATTGTTGGAGAAAATCCAAATATCTGTTGGTTGGTTTTGGGGTCCTTTTAAGAGATGTAAAGAAACGATCCGTCAAGATAAAGACGGACTATAAGAAATGATATCTGACATTTGGTCTTCCACTACTGGGATGAAGGAATCCATCCTTCCATCACTCAACTCCTGAGAAAACTTGTCAGAAACAAGGAGTTTAATACCACCCTGCGTACCTGAACCAAGTCTTGAAAATGCTGGGAGCCTTGCATGGATCTTCTCCCTTCTTCGGCTTTTCTTCCCCTGCCCTAATTCCTTCCTCTCCCTCTTCTCTTTTCCTTATCTCACTCTATGTAGCAAGATGTTGGCTTACCTGGGCGTAATTGCATCCTTTGTCGTATTGCTGGAAGCACTGAACTGATGAGGTCACTGAAAGAGTTAAGCAATTTCATGGGTGATGTAAGTTTGCCAGGCCTCAGAAGAATGGATCATTGAATGTACTGAAGCTGTGTTCCTCCAAGAGTGACTTGCAATTTGATCTCTCACCAGAGACATATTTTCTGTTTTGCTGTTCTTTTTGGCCATGTTAATGTATTTTGAGGCTTGTTTTTCCTTATAGAGAGCAGAATCGAATTCCAGCAATGACAGCACCTTAGCCTAGTATCATTCCATTGATTTATTCCCCCACCCCAGGAAGCACAGTTATTACTTTATTTAATAACGTCATAGAGGCTCTCAGGCAAGGTACCTTTCTCTATTAAGGTTTTCTATTGCTAAGGAAAAGTGAGTAAGAGATGCTGTTACAAGGAAAGAATTACTTAATACATTGCAAACACTTTAATTACTCTTCCCCCTCCTCAAACTCCTCATTAAAGTTTACATAGGCTCTTGATGGTGCTCAGTGCACTGAGAATAAGTACACCAAGACTTTCTGGGCTGAGAGCACCACAAAAAATCCCACTCTGGACTGTGACATGGTCTTCTTTGTACTCAGTGGTGCTCAGGTCCCAATTAATTCATCAGAAGTGTGTGGGAAGCAAAGACTCCGGAAAGGACATGGTAGTTGAGGGAATTCAGCAACTGTGGCAGGACTGTGGCAGAGAGGCAGGACAGGAAAAAGAATGTGTGACAGAATGGCTGAGGAAGGACCAGGAGCGGTATGAAATGGTGGGAAGGTGTCTGGCCACCAGATAAATTATCTGGGACTGGGGGCTCCTGGGACTTCCCACCCCTGAGCTCTCAGATAGTGGCCACTCTCATTCAGTGGCCTTCTGCACCAAGTCTTTCTGTTTTCTCACGGAACAGCCCTTGAACAGACCAGAAAGCGCACCCCACGTCCCCCAGCTTTTTGTTACTGTCTTCTTCACCCTAGCCTGTGCTAGCTGATTGCTCTCACACCCGGTGCTTAGCCAGCCCTGCAAACATGTCCTCTGGAAATCATAATGTATGAGTGTCCCTGCCAGAGATCAGTCACCGTGCTCCCGCTGGTAATCTCACAGGCTGAGCGCGGGGCTGGTGTCTTTTGTGTGCGAATCTCCTCGGAAGATGAAAAACCAGAGGAGGGGGATTTATTAAACGAGCAACGGATAAGGGCTTCAGATTGATCTGTCACAGGCAGGAGTGAAATTGATAGAACTGCCCACATTGCAACAGGGGGAAGACTGTGGTGCCTCTGCTACATCTCCTCCTCTGCCGCGGCTCCCTGACTTGGGCACCCCATATCCCAGGTGTCCCTGCCCATCCCTTGGACACAGATCATCTGGAGATGCCAGGATGAGTCCCCGTGTCTGGTGGGGACTATGGGTGTGTTTAGTGAGTAGACCTGCACTTTCTCAGGGACAAATTCTCCTTTGTTCATCCACCGACCACACTAGGCCTCCAATTGCTGTGTCTCCCCTCTGAAACGGTCTCTGAATTAATGAGTATCCATGCCAGAGAGGAAGCAAGGCAGCGGACTCTCCGTCCAAGATTTTGGGACACGCAGGGTAAAGAGGCAGCCTGAGCCTCTAACCCTGCTCTAAGTAATAATTGAAAACATTTTTTTCCTGTGGTCTCTCCAGTGTTTACTTGAAGGGGAGGAAGAAGCCCAAAGGGAGGGCAGAGCCTTCAGACAGATACCTTGGCTTGCCCCTCACCAATGTGTAACTATGATGTAAATGGTTCATGCCTCCTGACCTGGGACAGACACGGTGATCACAGGCCACGTCAAAGCAGATTGTACCCATGTAATGCACACATGTACCAAGACTCCAAGTCCCTCACTGTCTCCACTGCATTCCTTTCCTCCCCAGAGGATGGAGGTGAATGCAGCTCTTGGGATATGGGCCTTCTACTCTGCCTCTATTGGGACCAGACTTTCATTTCTTCCACGGACAACACACAGACCTCAGCAGGTTGCCTTGTGACCAGATGCGTGCAGAGGAGACCAGCAGCTGCTTTCCTCTCTGAGGAGCTGCTAATTTTTCTCCGGAGATTGATGCTGACCCCAGTTTCTCAAGCTGGACTGGTGCCTGGCCTTGGAGGTCTCTAGTGTAGTTCAGCTAGTCTCTCTCTGCCAGCAGCTCTATTACCTCTTTCCTCAGCAATTCCACCACGAGGCACACTCCAGACTGGATGTCATCTCTATCCTGGCCATCAGTGGCAGGAAAATACAGATCAGAACCTTAGAAAACCCAGGCAAGGCTCTGGGAAGAAGCAAGTATATCTGGAGTCCCATCTTGGCATACCTGGTGTGTTTTCAGAGGTGGAACACCTCTAAAGTCCCCAAGGGACCATGCCTGGGAAAGGTCTTTGCCCTCTCCCCTTCTTCCTCCTTAACGTTCCCCATAGTAGGGACTGGTTGGGATTTCCTACAGGTCTTTTCAGGCAGCTCAGGCAGGAGGATGAGCAGCTACATCTCCACCACTCTGTGAGCCCCAGAAAGAGAAATCACAGCCCTGTACGTGCACACGTCAGAGACCTGGTGCAGCCAGGAGTCAAACATCGTTAGCATTATTGCACATTAGAGACAGTAATTTTCTAACAGAAAAGGTATTGCACCCAACATGAGGTAATTTATTTTGGATCTCGTTATGATGGGTAAAGATGAATTAATCACCGTGCTGGAAGTTAGTGGTTGCCTAGGGACCCATGATCACGACCTGATTATATTTAATGTAGGCAAAGAGAGAACAGTCCCAACCAATTCTATGTATCTATAGACACACACACTCACATGATGCTTTAAAAAGACTAATTTCCCAAAGCTGGGGAAAATTACAAGTGGAATTACTTTGGAGGGAAATTTTAATCAAAAAAAAAAAGTGAATGAAGAGGGGAAGTTTTTTAATGAGACCTTATTAGGTCATAATTTCATCTCACAGAAAGAAGAGAGTTTTGCCTAGAAGTCCACACTGATATAGTGGCAAAATGAAAGAGGCTATTAGAAATAAAAATGTGACATGGAAAGAATGGAGGAAGAGAAAGAAGCCAGGGATACTGGTATGAATTCCAGGAAGGAAAGGCAGGAAATTGATAAGGAAAACTGAAGACAATAAACACACATCCATGGCTGGCAAGTTGGTGAAGGAGCTTCTGAAGTGGTTTGGAAACATGGGAAACCACATGTACAAATAGAGTCTTTCCTAAAAGGACCCACTTCTGTAACTGGTTGCAGATCATGGCAAAGCAGAGCTCCTTCAACAGGGTACCTCTCCCCAGGAGTCCCACACCAAAGGGACGCCTTGTGAGGTGTTTGCCCAGTGGTGGTCACTCTTCACCGGACCTGGCAAATAACAGTTCCCTAGAGATATGGTGAATGCTAATACTGGACAGCTGGGAGAGCAAAGCAAAGTGACAAAAGGGACTCCAGGCCAGTGACTTCATTTGGAGATGTCCACACGGGATCTGAGTGCTCAAGGAATGGAGATATCCATAACTTGCTCTTGGTGAAGACACAAGCTCATTTGCTAAGTAGGGCTTCACTTAAGAGATGGCATGAGCCAACACTGCTGATATAAGAGGCAGTCCTGCCTGCCCCATGCCAGCCTGCATGCTTCAGACTGGTGGCATCTGGTGGCATCACTGTTGAGACCAGGATCTGAGGCAAACAGGGCCAGTGAACTCACACCGCACGAAGCTGACCCAAGAGCTACAGCTGAATGGGCTTTTTTAAAGCCAGTTCAATACCCCAGCCCAGGAAACTTCTTTTTTGTGTTTTTTTTTTTCTTAAAAAACATATATATATATATATTTTCCAGGAGCAACACCTACTAACATGAGCTTAATCTGTTTCTCAAACTGAGAGGCTTTAACATTTTCTTGGGTGATTTACTGTCACAGAGTATTCTGTTTAAAAAATAGCTCCACAGGCAGCAGAAATGATCATGCTTGGTTTCCTGTGGCTGCCTCCTGTGTGCTTCCTCATGTGTCTAGCAATTTGGTTGATCTCAGAAGGAAGCCTTTCTCAGCAGAGCACTAATTTGGGTCTGTTTCCCCTAGCCTGGTTACATACATTGATAGTATTTGTAAGAACATAGTATCTCTCAGAGCTCTACCTCTCAGCTGGACTTGATGGAAGGTGGCGACAGCAGGACTGACAGGCAGCAATATCACATCATTCCTGCTTCCTTAGGAAACCTGGCTGAAATTAGCACCAAACTGCATCAGTCAAGCACTTGATAAATGGACTAAGAACTGGCTAACAGATGTCACAAAAGGAGTTTTGTGAGGAAAATCAGGCTTTCTGCACATCGGGGTATGGATCAATGCTTATTCAACACTTTCGCTCAAGATCTGGAGACAAATAAAAACTACTTCCAGGCAGGTGGATGAAAAAGACTGTTCAAGCAATAGGCCATGCTAGGATAAGCACAGGGTGATGGGAATCTCTTATTGTTTGTGTCTCTTAAAAAGCAAATACATGTTCTGCTACGGCCGAGTTCCCCATAGCCAGCAGTTGAGATCAGGTCACTGCACCTGGGAGGAGTGGTGGCAGGGTGATGATGGAGGTGCCATGCCAGAATTGCTCACATGTTCATGGCAAAACAATGGACAATCTCAGGAGGAGCAGGGAGGAGATATCCTCTCTGCCTATGCCACTGGAAATACCTTTCTTCAGGTGCCCTGTTCCAAAAGCCATGTGCCCTTTGGTGGGTAGCCAGGCAAAGAAGCCTGTCCTGACTATCAGCCCTCAAGGAGTTATGGTTTCATGAGCACTTCTCATTCCTGCTTTCTGTTTGGTTGGCTGTGATGACATATTTGGACATCATCTGTGCTCCCATGCCTGCCAGACTGGCAGCACCATTTCTGCCAGGGACACTTTCCAGCTGGTGTTACCATAGTAGTGTCAAGCCACAGCTCTGTAAAACAAGGAGCCTCACCCAGTGTTTCTGCCAATTCCTCCTTCTCTTCCCCTGCACATGGTCCTGTACAACCAACTGACCCAACACAAAGCCTCTTACCCATTTTATTAATATCTTCTCTGTGCTGAAGGCAAACTTTTCCTGTTCCCATTCTGCCAATCTGCAAGTTTCTAACCACTCAGGATCTCTGAGACCACAAGTTGGTTCCTGCATGCCCTCCTGAAATGGCTCAACTCCCTCCTACAGCCAAACCACCACGAGCCATGGGGCATGACAGAAACCTGGTTCTTGAACTGTTTGTATGGTTTAAATAATCCCCAATCCATATGTGCTGGGGTCTACAACATTGCTTATCATTCTCCTACCAGGGATATGTGGAGCAGGTAACTCCTGACAGGTCCAGCCTCTCCCTCCAGGAGCCCATGAGCTGGTGCCATGTGGCTGTCAGGTCCCTGCCAGCAGCCATGGGGAGTCTGTGACAGCCAGGTCTGAATCCTCACTGCTGGACCATTGCTAGCCAGGAGAGACCAGGGTCACAGCTGGAGAGTGCTAGCAGGGCAAACAGCACATGGCAGAGGAGCAGTGTTGGAGAATCCACTGCCAGCAAGTGCATGCCTCCAGTTAGCTGGGGGGTGTGTGCTGTGGACATGGGGGTAGGTGCAAACAGAGGTGTGAGCCACTGAGGCTTGGTGCCCTGGGTACCAGGGGTGAAAGGGCAGGGCATGAGATGGGAAGGTCATTACTCGCTGCGGTGGGGCTCAAGAATGGTGCTTTTTCCTGGTCGGGTTTATCCCTGTGCATCACTCTGGTGGTAGGAGGTGAGGGTCAGACACCCAGCAGGACCATGGCATGATTTAAACCTCAGGGCAAAGGATCATCACTCTGCCCTACTTTCCCACTAAACCCAGCTTGGCCCCAGGAGAGGGGGATAGTCTCTTCCCTTTTTTTTTTTTTTTTTTTTTTTTTTGGGGGGGGGGGGGG
>JAHREE010000569.1:500933-541541 GCA_033628505.1 Tringa tobata | reverse complement strand
GCTGCAGTGGAGCGTGGGACAGCAATACTCAATGAGAAGGTGCTGCCATCCCCCCCCAGCTTTTCATGGGAGCAGTGATTCCTGCTGCAGCATTTCCAGGCACTTGCTGCAGGAAACCCTGGGAGTTCACGCACACATCCAGCTCTGGGCCTGCCCTGCAAACACCGGGGTTTCCATCCTCCAAGAGCCCTTCCCTGGGACAAACAGTGCTTCATTCATGACCTTGCTGCCTTCAGCCAACAACTTTCCCCCTCCGCCAGCTGCAGCACGGGCGCTGCTGCCAGCCCCGGGCACAGGACCCAGATCAGTCACACAGAGCCAAGTTCCTCTAGAAAAAGCAGAAAGGCACGGGGAGGAGTTAGGCTGGAGCACGGAGAGCTGCAGAATGCTGGAGCTGACCCTTTTCCCAGCTCATACTGTGGGCTGAGGGGGGGAAGGGGCAAAAAGGCTGTGCCTTTTTTGGGGGGGAGTTTTCCCAAGCGCACTGGCAAATTGCGCTGAGCAGAGGTGGTGGGAACTCAGCCCTGGCAGCCAAAGCTGCAACCTGCTGCCGTGTCCAGGGTGAGACACAGGAGTTCCTGGGGAAGGTGAGAGCCCTGGCTGCAGCCTGAACATCTACTGGGCCAACCAGTCACACATCTTGGCTGATGCATTCAAGCACACGGCTGGGTGCTCGTGGACTCAGCACAAAGGGCTCTCCTGTACAGTCTGGACCAGTTCACTTCCAGATGTGGGAGTCCTGAGAAGTGACCCAGAGAAGCTAAATCCCCAAACTGGTTGAGACTAACCCTGAAGGCTCTGAAACCATTTGCAAGCTGCCAGGCTCATTCATCAGGTGGTGATCGTAGCCACTGCCTGAGCAGGAGAGCTGGTCAGGTTGGGGTTGCTCCTGGCAGTTCTGCAATATTGTCTTAGTCAATACCTGACAAGATGCTGCGGGACGTGAATTGCCAATACAACATTAATGAGTATATCAAAAACCACAGGGCTGAATTATTCAAAGTGTGTAGCTGGAAAGGCAGTGCCCAGGACACGCAGACACCCAGCTGCACCAGGACAGCTTGGGAGATGCTATGACTGAACCCTGGAACCTGGAGAACAGATTTCAGGGGACAAACCCCGTAACTGTCCCAGGACTCAGGGTCTGCCTGCGTCCTCCAGGCTATTGTTATGCCTAAAGTCTCATTATGGGCAAAAGGGAAGGCACCATAGACATACAGAGCTAAGTCCAGTTAATATTTTGGCAATCTAAGAGTCCAAGTCATCTAACTCATACACAAAACCCTACGTAGTAATGTAATCAAAATTGTTATGCAAAAAACTTCCCAAACTTACTTTTCTCCAGTGTTGTGCTCACCCCTTCAATGTCCCTCTGGGTCTAAGTGTACTTCCTCAGAGGTGGCGGGGACTCACAGAGAGCCACCAGCATCCCTGTTTGTTGCTGGGAGAAGTCTGATGTTCATGGTGGGGTTTCATCTTCCTTGATTTGGGAGACCCATGCTATTCTTGGTGCTCCCTCCTCATCGACTCCTAGCAAAATTTTGAAAGCTGCACAACAGCCTCCCACAGCCCCACTCAACACAGAGGGCTCCATTTCATGGATTTGCTATGCCCTTAACATACACGGTGTGCACAGAGTTTAGCTAAAACAGTAATAGTTCCTTAATTGCTAGGCAGTTGTTAAAACAAGCTAAAAGCAGCTCAGGCCAAGGCAAGACCAGCCCAGCCCTGAGACTCCACACTGTCAGGTCAATGAAGCGCCTTTGGCATTCTGCTAGGAATGACAAAAAGCTATATTTACTGAGCTACGCTGCCATCATGATCAGAGTGACACACACACCCCCACAGACACATGTTACTGTGGCCGAGCTGCTAAATTTCATGCCACAAAGTTATGTTTTTCACACTAGGGTTATACAGAGTGCCTATTTCATTGGTATTATAGAGCCCACGATGCCATGGGCTCCCTGCGTTTCCTTGTAGGCACAGGACATGGCACAGGATGAGGCCAGGACAAGGATGATCAACACCAGATGGGGACAGGAGACTGCTGAGCCCATTTTCCTGTGCCATGTGCACTTCCACACCAGTGCAGGAAGGGTGGGCAGGGATCTGTGATCTTCTGGTGGCACCAGGTGCTGGCAGATCGCTGTGTATGAAATGTGCACCTTTCTCTGCTTCCCCTTTCCACACCATCCTTTCAGAAACTCCCTTTACATCAGTTTTGGATCCCTGTTCAAAGGGTTAATGCTCACTTCAAAAACCCTTTTTTGAATTGTACAATGCTCCACATCTCTTATGTTCTAATCTCCAGTTCATTTTCACCCCTCACTGAAGATCATTCCCCCCTCCCTTTGACACATTAGGAAGACTGTCTGATAAAAGCATGTACTTCATATCTTGAATAATCCTCTCCAGCAAAACACCTTGACCCACCTGTCAGCAGTGGATTCCAGAGGGACACAGGACAGCTCAGACTGCACCAGCCTTGTGGGCAATCCCTGCTGAAGAGGCCCTTTATCTTCCTGCTTGCTCGTACCAGGGCAGGAGCTTCAGAGAGGAGATGGAGGTTGCAGAATAAGCTCATTTCATAGAATCACAGAATGGCTTGGGTTGGAAGGGATCTTAAAGTCCACCCAGTTCCACCCCCTGCCCTGGGCAGGGACACCTCCCACCACACCAGGTTGCTCCAAGCCCCCTCCAACCTGGCCTTGAACCCCTCCAGGGATGGGGCAGCCACAGCTTCTCTGGCCAACCTAGGCCAGGCTCTCACCACCCTCACAATGAAAAAGCTCTTCCTGAGATCTCATCTCAATCTCCCCTCTTCCAGTTTTAAGCCATTACCCCTCATGACTGTATGACAATCTGTGAGTCATCCCACTCATTGCTTTCACCTGAGGACAATTTACCCCAGAGCTCTGCTGGCTGGAGATCTCCCAGGGATGCTCTGGGTGAGGGGAGTGAGGGGATGCATTTGAAGGGGCTGCGGTGCTTTGTCTGCGCAGCAGTTCCTTCCAGCTGTTCCTGGGCTGCTTCAGGTGTTGGTGTTGTTTCTCCACTGTGTGGCCTGGCAAGCAGAGCTGGCAGACAGCATCGGGGGCAGGAGGAGGAAGCCCACCGTGTGTCCTTGTGAAGCAGTCACAGATGGGGAGAGCATCATCTGGCCGCTGCTTGGCTCTGCCCGGGCACCCGGCTCAGTCCTGCTGCTGGCACCATGGCTGTGCCAGGCTGGGCTCTGCCCCAGCTCTGCCAGGTCCCCTCCTGTCCCACTCCCCTGTGAGGCTCGGGCAGAGGGGAGATGGGGGACTGCACCACCGGACACCAACTGAGCCGGGCTAATGGCCAACAAATTACTTTTTTTAAGAATTAATTTCAGCTTCTGGGATGCTGAGGTGAGTGTGTGGCTGTGCCATGCTTCTTGTTTCAACTCCTCCTACAATCTTGTCTTGGAGATCAGGCACACTATCACACTAAAAAAGCAATACGCACCGGCAACATACCAGAAATGCTGTCAGGGAACAGAGACCATGGACTGTGGCTTTGAGACAAACCTGTCTGTAGCTCATTATCTGATTGCAATGAATGTGGGCAGCAGAGCACTGAGACACTCCACAGCTCCCTCACCAACTCCCAGCATTCAAAACACTTGACTCAGGTCTCAGAAAACATTATGCTGTCCAAAAATAATGAGATTTTAAAAATTAATAAACCCCAGCTCTGTTTATTTGCCTTCTATTTTTTGGAGCTGTTAGGAATCATGTTTCCAGCTTTTCTCTGCAGTCACAAGTTTGGCTCTGATATAATTTTCATTCAAGACCAAGTGTCTCATGTAATCCCCTGACTCTTGCAGTTGGGGCTGTAAGAAAAATAACAGCTCTCTGAGGACTGAATCATCAGAGCTGCCAACCCTGGTCAACGTTTTCAGGTTGGTAAAGTAGGGATGGAGATGGAGACGCTCTTAAGAACACTGACTTTGACTGGAAAACTAGTGAATTAATTTACTTGTAAATGCTTCCCCTCTGTGATTCATCATCCTTCCTGTGATACTGGGGTCTTTTTCTGCTCCCCAGCAAAATCCTAGAGCATACCTCCCCATCATGGGCGTAGTTCAGAGCATGAGCACTGTACTGACTTGCTGAGTGGTGTTTGAAGCTCTCATGAGGGTGTCAGGAGGACCTGACTGGTCCTACCTACCTGCTGGTGCCATAGCTGTCCTTGCAGAGAGGGAACTGGCTTCTCTGCCTGTGATGGCAAAACATGGCAATCTCTGCTGGCTTCTTCCCCGTGATGTAGAGCTCGGGCTGGGTAAGTGCTTGGGAACTACCCAAACTATCACAGATACCTGAAGCCTGATGAATTTCAGCAAGTTCAAACAATTGCCCAGTGAATAACACCAAATTTACACACATCATTCTTCTTTTGCTCTGTTCCCACTGACAGTTAATTTTCTCACCACGCCAATAATGCTGCTGTGAAAACTCTGTATTTCCCCAAAGAAGCAGGGCAGGACTGGCTCCACAGCTGTCCTTCTGGTTGCCCTTATGTCATGTGTTGTGTCCAGGTTCGATGTGTTCCAGAGTGCACCCCAACCCAAATGGCATAATTTAGTCCGTGAGCTTCTCCTTCAGACCCATGTTAAGACAGATTTGCTGAAAAGCTCAACAAGAGAATTGATTTTTTTTTTCTGAGGGCTTAGGAAAACGACATCAAGGGCTCCATATTCTTCAGCGATAAATTTGTGCGTGCTGACACTCCCTGGTGTCCAGTTCTCTGTGTTTGTACTCAAGAAACAAACAGGCTTGGGGAAAGAAGAGTCAGTCCTGCTGTCACTGGAGAGCCCTGCTCTCCCAAGGTGTTAATAAAGGTTCCCAGCAAGGTGCCAGGGTTCCTGTCCAGCCAGAGGACCACTGCAGACATGTGCCTTCCCCGGGAGCGGGTCTGACTCATCCTGGTCTGGATCAGCTCCACGATATCACTGCAGAGGAGAGACCTGAAAGAAAAGGATCTTCTGTAAACGTGAACATTCCTGTACATGTTTGTTGCCTGATTTGTATCTCTGACAAACTGCGTAATCGAGGTTTGATCCGTGCTTTGGTGGTTTAAAGTCACTTTTATTCATCTTTTACTTTGCCCCGCTGTCAGAATAATTTCCAGGTAAGGCGGATTCCCACACGGCAGCCTTTTCCTCTGGGAGAAGAAAATGCCAGCATCAGATCAGCTGACTTTCAAGGTGCCAACCCATTGCAAGGCAGGCAGCTCTCCAGAGCCAAAGCTCGGTTGGGGGTCTTCTGGCAAGCAGTGCTGGAAAACTGAGACTTTATAGACTCCCTAAATCTTGCTTCTTTACACTGAGGCCAGCTGTGGCGGAGGAACAACGGTCACCCTCTCACCAGCTGACAGACACCTTGCAGAAGGATGCCTTTGCACGGGAAACACTCACTAAAAAGCAGCTGAATCACCAGCGGGTGCCCCTCTGGGCACGGGCAGGGTTTGGGCAGCAGCTGCTCTGCCGTGTGCTGCCACGTGCCATCAAGAGCAGGCAAATGTTTTTCAGATAAATGCTGCACTCCAAAAATATTGTAATTTGTATTACAGCTCAAGTCACCATCTTAAGGGCCATATAGGTATATATGTATGCAATGCATAAATATGTACATATATACTTCTGTCCTAGTTTGAGGTAAAACAACCGATTTTTTGTTCGGTAATTTTACTTTTCAGCTAACTGAAGTTACACTTCAGTTACTGAAGTTACTCCTCTAACTAACTGAAGTCTCTGAAATTAACAGCACATTGTTCAGACACTGATCTCTCTCGGAGTGATAAGACCTATGTTTACAGTGTATGCCAAGGAATGGGATGCAGAGAGGCTATTGCTTACACTTATTGCTGTAACGACCAAGCTCAGGTCACCCTGTTATTTGCCCCGTTGGAAGGTTGGCAGCAGAAAGGTGTAGAGGGGGGGAGGGGACAGAAGAGGTGACCCCAAGCCAACCACGGGGGTGTTCCATCCCGTCTACCCCATGCTCAGTATAAAAGCTGGGGGGGCCAAATGGTCAGTTTCTTTCTTCAGTGGCCTATGTCTGAGGAGGGCTCTGTCTGTTCGTCTGCCTTTGATCCCGACCTGAGCATTCCTGAATCCAGCTCCAGAATCCAGCTCCCGTCTGCCACTGAGTCCAGTCTGGGATCTTCCTAGTGCCTGACAGTGACATCATCCTGGGAGCTCTATATGGTTTTATATATACTGTATGTATTTAATTATTTTATTTTGATTATTTTATTAACATTTTCATTAGTTTGGATTCTTTTAAACTCGTAAGTCTCTTTCTGTCTCTTCCTCTTTGCCCTGAAGGGAGATGTTCTCCCTTCTCTGAAGGGAGAGAGGTCAGAGAGCATCTGTCATTGTTTTCAGTGGCCAGACTGGCCCAAACCATGACATAATTACTTAGATTATTGTAAGTATTTATAATAACTAATTTTCTGAGTTCTTTCAATGAAGGTAGAAAAAACTTTTGCTTCACTTTCTTATTTTGCAGCTGATCAAGAAAATGAGGAGGGGGCCTGTCCAGGAGATCCACTCTCACTCCATAATGAGCAGAGGGTGCGGGGTGAGACCAGGCAAGCGCGGCAGGGCAGGGAGCACACTGCCTGGTCTCAGCTGGCCGCTCGAGGCATAAAAAAGTGCAGGATTTTGTGGATTTTTGGCCTGCCAGGACTGATTTGTCTCTCTGTCCTCGCATGTCCTCCTGCACACCTCAGACCCATGCAAGTCTTCTCTGTCGCTAACATTCAGCGTTCCCTACAACACTGGCCCCTCTTTAGGTGAAGAAACTGAGGGCACATAAGAATGACGTGCTAACACAGGGCAAGGTAAAACAATTATTGCTTAATTACTTAGATAGGCCTTCTTTTTGAGACTGTTAGGGGAAGCAGCTTTTCTTTGTCTTTTTGTTTGTTTGTTTGTTTGTTACCTCCAGCAGTTTTTTTGTGGGGTATTTTTCACTGTTTTTTATTTATTTAGGTAAGAAGGTTTTGGTGTTTTTCTGCTTCTTTCTTCTCCCACACCTCACATGCAGTTGTTCTACAGGTGCATTGGTTGATAGATTTATCTGTATCTCCATCTCTTTTTATCCCTGTTATTCTGTCTGTTTTGTTTTTCTTAAATGCAGTTTGTTGCTTCTGTTTTCTTCCAGCATCATCTAGAAGTTTCTCCAGCTAACTGCTTCTGTTGGTTGTTTCCCAGTTGGTGGGTCCCTCATTAAAAGGGCTTGCACCAGTGGTCTGTGACTGCAGGGAGAGCCTGGTGCCTCTCCTGGGGCTGGGGGTGACGGTGGGCTCCCGGGTGGGAGGCGAGCGCCGGCTGAGATTTGGCAGATGGAGGAGCCGTGGGGGCAAGGAGCAGACTGCACTTGCAGGGAGGATGAACACGAGAGTGACAGGGTCTTTGCAGAGATCTTGAAGAGACAAAAAAGCCTGAGCTCTGTGATGCAAAGGAGGAGGGACAGCAAGAGATGAGGCTAGAAGGACTTTTGGGTGAAGACTTCCATGATGGGGAGACTAGACACTTGTGACTTTGGGCAGGATGGGAAATAACCTTTCTCTGCCTGTTGATCATTGTTACCAAATTGGTGCAGACCCTTCATAGCCAAGGAAGGGGACCAAGCCCTTTGATGGGAAGTTTCAGCCAGATGTGAACAGAGCATTAGGAGCAGAAGGCAGCAGGTGGTACTGGTTCTTACAGGTTCCCACCTGTGCAGGATGGAGGCACACATATACTGACCTGAGATACATCACAGGAGGTTTGCAGTTTGCCAGTGACCTGGATCTTGGATGGGATGGTCTGGAGATGTTGCTGAGGCTTTTTTGGCCTTCAGATTGCTATGCCCTGTTGCAAATCTGTAGGGACACAATGCTGCTGCCAAGGGACACCTATAAGAAAACAAGAATGACTGTAAGACTGCAAGGGTGAGAGAGAGGACTCATAGAATGGTTGGAAGGGACCTTGAAGATCATGTAGTTCCAACCCCCCTGCCCTGGGCAGGGACACCTCCCACCACACCAAGTTGCTCCAAGCCCCCTCCAACCTGGCCTTGAACCCCTCCAGGGATGGGGCAGCCACAGCTTCTCTGGGCAACCTGGGCCAGGCTCTCGCCACCCTCACAGCAAAGAAGTTCTGCCTGAGATGTCATCTAAATCTCCCCTCTTTCAGTTTAAAACTGTTCCCCCTCGTCCTACTGCTCCCCTCCCTGATCAAGAGTCGCTCCCCATCTCTCCTGTAGGGCCCCTTGAGGGACTGGAAGGGGCTCAAAGGTCTCCCTGGAGCCTTCTCTTCTCCAGGCTGAACAATCCCAACTCTCTCAGCCTGTCCTCATAGGAGAGGGGCTCCAGACCTCTGATTTAGAAGCCCAGATATTGTTATCTTCAATCCTGTAAGGAAAGTAGAAAGACTTGGGTAGGAAAGGACTCACCCCATGAGTTAAAACTTGGTTGGTGTTATAGGTAGTGCTTTGGTTCATATGATGTGTCCCTCTCTGGTGGGCAAGGACAGCTGGACAAGGATGGGATCCACCTGACAAAGCAAGGCAAGAGCATTTTTACCAACAGGCTTACCAAGCTGGTGAGGAGGGGATTAAACTGAGTATGCTGTGGGATGATGATAACAGCTGGTAGTTGAGTATGAGAATGGAGGTTGAGGAGGTAAGTACCTGTAACAGGGTGATGGGTATGAGAAAGCACTGGAAGCCCCTGGGAAGTGTAATGTAGGGTCAAAGGGGACCCATATCATGCAAACACATTGGAAGCAAAAAGCCAGTGCTCCACATGTGGACATCAAGATTGGATATTAATGGAATTAGTGATACATTGTGAGAAAGCTTGCTGGGGTGGGCAGATACGGGCAATTAAGGAAAAGAAGGCAGAGAAGAGGAGGGGAATGTGCTTTGTTTGAGGAAGTGTATAGAACTTCTCCTGCAGAAGGTATAACAGGCTGGGTGAAACCTTGCTTGTTCAGAGGAGAGGTCACTAAGTGTGATATTGTGGTTGGAGTGTGCTACAGGTCACTATAGGGTGAGGGAGCAGACAATATCTCCTTCAAACAACTTGAGAAGGTCTCCAGATTGCAGATCCTCAATGATTTCAGAGACTTTAGTCCTTCTCATGTCTGCTGGAAGGACAATAGAGCAGGAGAGAAATTCTCCAGGTGGTGCCTGGAGGATGTCTGGGACAGCTTCTTAAGATAACTTCTTGGATGCACAAACCAGAGGTAATGCCCTCCTGGATGTGCTACTCAAACAAGGAAGAGCTGACTCGAGATGTGATAATGATATCAGCGTTGCTTGCATTGACCACAAGACAGGGGAGGTCTGGGAAGAACAGATTTCTGGTTTTTTGGGGAACTGTTAGGTGGGATACCATGGGTGGTAGTTCTAAATGGTAAAGGCATTCAGAAAAACTGGCAGTTGTTTAAGGACAACTTCCCCCAAGCATAAGAACAATTCTTTCTGACATGCAAGAAAGTCAGTAGATTAGTTTGGCTAAAGAGGGAACTCCTGACTGAGCTCCAGTATAAGAAGGACACATAGAGGAGGCGGAAGGGGTGGGAAAGGACACACAGGAGAAATACAGAAGCATTGTTCCAGCGTGCAAGTAGCATGTTAGGAAAGCCAAAACTCATCTTGAATTGAAAGTGCCAAGAGATGTCAAGTATTACCGTTAAAAGGGAAAGAATAAAGAAGGGGAGTGTGAGTATGCTGTTGAATGGGATGGGTAATTTATTGACAGGGGATTCATATGAGACTGAGGAAATCAATGTCTCCTTTGCATATGCTTCCATTGACAAGGTCTCCCAGGCCTTTGTGCTTAAACAAGGGTTTCCAGGATGCAGGATGAGTTTTCTGTCAGTAGAGAGGGGGATTAATTTTTCTTGAGTCTATTGGACAAAGCAAGACGTACCTAGGGTGCTCAGAGAGATGGCTATGGCAATGTCAGACCACTCTCTACCTTTAGAAGACGAAAGAGATTGGAGGAGATGCCCAACAGTTGTAGAAAGCCTACTGTCACAGGCAGTTTCAGAAGAGAGGATGAAGGAGGACATGGGAACTGCAGACTGGTCAGACTCATTTTGGTCCCTGGGATGTGTAGAAGGTGGCAGGGCCTGGTGAACCTTGCACCAGCTCTTTCATCTCTGAGCTGAGCCATATCTTCCAGAAATCACATTAGGGATGCAGGGGAGAACTGAAGAAGGACAGGATGGAGACCGCAGTAAGGGGGTAAATAGTGTCACTGGCTTGGCCTGGCTTTGATATCAGAAAGAAGAAAGAACAAAGTACAAAGCCTTCAGTTTATAAGTACATATGATATCTCTAGGTGATGAAATAGAACCATCCGGGATTTGTCAGGAACAAATCATTTCAAATCAGACCAATTTTTTTGACAGTAACTGGCCCAGTGGATAAAGAGAAACAACGGTTGTGAAATGTATTGACTTTAAGGCTTTTAACACAGTGCAACAGGAGGTCCTCTGAGCAAACTAGGGAAATATACTCTAGATTTCTTAAGAGAATGGGGGTGCAAGTAGATGAAGGGTTGTTCTCAGCTCCTAACAAGCTCTCTGTCTTGCCAGGAGGGCTGTTAGATAGGTCCTTCCCAAGACTGATCCTCTTCTGTGTTTTGATTCCCGATTTACGGGACAGAATTGAGAGGATGTGTCCACCCCTCTGAATAATGAATTCACCCCAGCTGGAATGAATGCCAGAATCAAAACTAGAGTGGCTGTGATAAAATGCAGAAATGGCCTGAAAACAGTTACCTCAAGCAGGGGTTATGGAGAGGATGGAGCCAAACTCTTCCCATCTGTAATAAGAATTAATATACAATGGGCATAAATTGCAACTGGGAAAATTCCCGCTGAACATAAGGAAAATATTCTTCACCTTCAGGACCGGGGAGGTGGGAAGAATCTCCATCCCCGGAAAGTTTCAAAACCCATCTGGGTGAGGCACTGAGAAACCTGATCCAGGTTTGGAGTCAGCCCTGCTTGGAGCAGAAGAGGCAAGTAGAGACCTCCACAGGTCCCTTGCAACTTACATCTTTCTATCAGTCTATGACAATGGCTGAGCTGGTCATTTGCCAGTATCAGCCATTCTGAGCCAAAGCAGTGATTGAAGTTCTGAGAAGCTCAGGGGGGAAGAGAAGATGGGATGTGTAAAAGCCAAACTTCAGAGAAGTTGAGAGAGGACCTGAAAAGAGACAATCCTTCAGTCCAAGCTGACTGGCTGCAGGTTTTAATTTCCCTCCCCATGGCTGTGATCCTGGTCACTGCTGTTTAACTGACCTCATACAACCTGTCTCATAGCAGCCATCATTTGGAAGGCAGTAGGTGACTGTAAATTAATTTTTTAACCTGTTAGGAGACATTTTCTAGGCCACTGTTCCTGTGAGTCACACCTGTGACTTTTTTAAGCTCTTTGGCCTATTTACATGACAAATACAAAGTTTTTTGAGGTGCCCAAATGTAGCCCTGGATTCCTTTTCTCTCAGGCTGTACATGGCTGGATAGCAAAAACTCTCTTCCCAGTTCTGCTTCTTACTGGAATTAAGCAAAAAAGTTATCAGCAACGGACAAATGGACAGGTATGTTTCATGCCCAGGATTGGCCACAGGGACAACGTAAAAGGAGAGAGAGTTCCTCAATGTGCAGGATCACAAGCTGCAGCTGGGGTTGGAAAGGCTTCCTGGAGAGCCCCTTTGGACACAGACCCCTGTGGTGTGGCACCTCTCCACAAGGTCACCTCAGCATGTAGGTTAGAGAAACACAGGTTCAACCAGCTGCACTTGGCTTTGGGCTATGGAGCATGAGAGAGGCCATGGAGATGCAATAACTGGGCTGCGTGGGAGGCAGGTTGTGGTGGGCGAGTCCTGTGCTCAGCACATCAGAGGTGGCAAACTGGGTGGGCTGCCAAACCTGCTCCTTCCAGTGGAGATTACTGATCAGCTCTCAAAGGGTTCCCTAGGTCACAGGGACACCTGGCACTGCAGGACACCCCACCTTTTAGTAGCACAATCAATGCCTTTGTCTATGGGATCTGTGATGTCACTGAGTGATGTCAGAGTTAGGCTCCCTGTGATCTCATTGAACCCCCGTGTGGAGCACCAATACAAAACAACAAACACTCTGATGAGTCCTCCTAAGAGGGAAATAGCCTTGATCCCTTCAGGAATCCATCTCTTCCTCCCATCCTGCACACGAGGCTCTAGGTTAGCCATTGTAGACCGCCTGCAATTAACAAATCCCTATTGCTTTTTTTCATCTTAGAATCATAGAATGGTTTGAGTTGGAAGGGACCTTAAAAATTATCCAGTCCCAGTCCCACCCCCCTGCCCTGGGCAGGGACACCACCTACTCAACCAGGTTGTTCCAAGCCCTGTCCAACCTGACCTTGAACCCCTCCAGGGATGGGGCAGCCAGAGCTTTTGCCACTCTCATAGCAAAAAAGTTCTTCCTGAGATCTCATCTAAATCTCCCCTCTTCCAGTTTAAAACCATTACCCCTCGTCCTATCACTACCTGCCCTTGTAAAAAGCCCCTCCTCAGCTTTTCTGGAGGCTCTTTAGGGACTGGAAGGGGCTCTAAGGTCTCCCTGGAGCCTTCTCCAGGCTGAACAATCCCAGCTCCCTCAGCCTGTCCCCACAGCAGAGGGGCTCCAGCCCTCCCAGCATCTCTGTGGCCTCCTCTGACCTGCTCCAACAGCTCCATGTCCTTCTTATATTGGGGGCAAGAGAGAAGACCTTCTCTCTTGCATTTGGCTAAAAGGACAATAGATAGTGAATTCTCCAAGGTCTCAAGTCAAATCCTGGGTGATGGCATATCCTTATTCCTTCCCCCACTTAACAGCTGTGAGATAAACCCTAGACTGACACACCATCTCCCAGATTCTCCACGAGCAGCAGAGATGCAGTAGCACTCCATCCCCAGCCTGGCCCAAGGAGAGCCTGTGGGATGTGCCCCTTACCAGGGCTCTCCAACACAGCTCAGCTGGGCCAGCGTACAGCAGCATTCGTTTCCAAACTGCAGATTGGAAAAGAGTCTTAGAACGGTTATGCTATGGGAGTTTTTCTAAGGCTTTTGTATTCTGCACAAACGGTGCCTTTCTCAGAGCAGAGTGAGCTCCCCCTCACCCCCCCCTTCCAAAAAAAAAAAAAAACTAAAGGAAAGGAAAGGTCAGGCCAAGCCTCTGCATGGATGAAATTCCTGAAAAAAGCTGGTTTCATTGTGCAGCTCAAATGCTGCATTTGCCTCACTAAGACACGACCACTCCTGTTGCCTTTTGCACCGGTCCCAGGAGTTTACAGGGGATGGCCACTAAGGGCAGGTGCTGTGAGAGAGCCCGGAGTCCTTGAAGGGAGCATTTCACTAGGGCTGCGGACCAGCAGACACCTCCTTTGCCTTAATTGCTTAATTAATACTCTGCGCAGGCATCCAGCAGCATGAAAGCAAGCAGGTGTGAGGTTGCGAACCGCCCTGCAGAGCTTCTTCCCATTAACATTCACTTGGCTTTCTGCAGCGGGAAGCAAAAGAGCAAGGCAGATAAAGCGTAATTAAAGGGCCATTCATTCAAATGTTACATTTCCATCTACTCGACTGCTATCAGGAAGGCTCTGGCCTGGTGTGGAGTGCCAGCCATTTGATTAAATTTCCAGCCGTGCCCACTTGGACGCGCCAGCGGGGACCGAGCCTGGGAATGATGCTGATCCAGACAGCTGGGTCCCGGGGTGTCCCGGTCGGTGCTGGGACTGGGGCAGTGAGGGAGCAGTGTCCCCCAAACCAGCCACAGAGGGGGATCTGGGGAGCTTGGAAAGGAAGTGTGTGTTCAGAGGGGGAAGTTTGAGATGATTATGGTGGACAAAAGCTGTAGTTGGGCTTCATCTCTAGTGAAATTAGATGATGAGAGGAGCCTGGCTGCATGCGGACCCCTTGCCCGAGCTGGAGCTGTCACGAGCAGGGTGAGGTCTCAGCGCTCCCCTGGCTGCTTGCTCAGCCCTTGTGGGGATGGCGAGGGGGCATCCTGGCTGCCCTGAGCATCGCAGTGATGCCTGAGGGTGCCGGTAAAATCAGGGAGCACATGGCAGGGGGGGGTCCCTCCGTTGCTGACTCACACCATGTGGTACTCACCCCACAAGCCTGGCAAAGGGAGAGGGGTGCAGAATCACAGAACCAACCACATGGGGTTGGAAGGGACCTCTGGAGATCATCCAGTCCAACCCCCTGCCAGAGCAGGTCCATCCAGAGCAGGTCCCACAGGAATGTGTCCAGCTGGGGTTTGAATGTCTCCAGAGAAGGAGACTCCACCACCTCTCTGGGCAGCCTCTTCCAGGGCTCTGCCATCCTCAACGTAAAGAAGTTCCTCCTCATGTTTAGGTGGAACTTCTCACATTCGAGTTTGTGCCTATTTCCTCTTATCCTGTCACTGGGCACCACTGGAAAAAGACTGGCCCCATCTTTCTGACACCCACCCTTTAAGTATTTGAAAGCATTGATCAGATCCCCCCTCAGACTAAAAAGACCCAAGTCCCTCAGCCTCTCCTCGTAAGGGAGATGCTCCAGGCCCCTCATCATCTTTGTAGCCCTCTGCTGTACCCTCTCCAGCAGTTCCCTGTCCTTCTTGAACTGGGGAGCCCAGCACTGGTCCCAGTGCTCCAGATGGGGCCTCCCCAGGGCAGAGCAGAGGGGGAGGATGACTTCTCTTGACCTGCTGGTCACACTCTTCCTGATGCCCTCCAGGATGCTATTGGCCTTCTCGGCCACAAGGGCCCATTGCTGGCTCATGGCCATCTTGTTGTCCACCAGGACTCCCAGGTCTTTCCCCTCAGAGCTGCTCTCCAGCAGGTCACCCCCAACCTGTCCTGGTGCAGGGGGTTATTTCTCCCCAGGTGCAGCACCCTACACTGCCACTGTTGAAGTTCATCAGGTTCCTCTCTGCCCAACTCTCCAGCCTGTCCAGGTCTTGCTGGAGGGTGGCACAACCACCCCTGCCCAGTTTTGTATCATCAGCAAACTTTCTGAGGGTACGCTCCATCCCTTCATCCAGATCATTGATGAATATATTGAAGAGGACTGGACCCAATACTGACCCCTGGGGAACACCACTTGTTATGGACCTCCAACTAGATTCTGTGCCCCTAATCACAAACCCCCCATTCTCTGCGGGGCCAAGAGGGGGCTGGCTGCTGGCTCACACTGTCATGCCCCTGCGGCCCATTCATGCTGGTTGCTGGCCAATGTCACCTCTCCTCAGCAAGCTCCAGAGATGTCTGCTGGTTGCTGCTGCTGAGATAACTGTGGGCATCGCAGTGTCCCGGTGGCATCAGGCCCTGGGTTTCTGGAAAGCAAGTCAGAATTTTTCTGGAGCTGATCTGTCAGGGTATGTTAATGTTGACTGCATGCCAAACATTTTTTCAGGTGTGATGGCACTTGCTCCAGGTCACAGCCTAGACAACAACTTCGTGGACTCAGGTGGCAACTGCTAGTGAATCTCCCCAGCTATCGGATTGGAAAGAGGTTCGAAAGCAAGCAAGCACCTGCCTGACTGTGTCAGGAGGCAGAAGAGCTGCAGTTGTTGATGTTTTCTGCTGAATAAAAGACACTGTGGGAGTTTTCCTACCTACAGAACATGTTTTCCCACCTACAGGCTACATCTCAGAGATGCAGGCAATGACACATTGCTCCCTCGAGTCTCTACTGCTCCAAGAGAAGGAGCCTCATGCAGAGCTGGATTAGAAGGAAATGCCCTGTTGGCTTCTACCCAGCTGCCATCCCCAAGAGGGACCATTTCTACTTGGAAGTGGCAGGAAGGCATTGGAGCTCTTCCTGGAGCTGTCTGCCATGGGAAAATGTTGCCTGTCCTTTCTTTTCCCTACCTCCTAGGGACCAGAGTGCCCCAGAATTGCCACTGGAGCCCCAGAACAAGCTTCCAGGAGGAGATGGGCAGTTTTCTTCTCTCTGTCTGTGGAGACAGCTTCCTGTGTGCCAGAACCTGGCTAGAAGTGATGGGACTGGGCGTTCACTGCCAGCAGCAAGGAAAATCAACCTCTTTCCTGGAAGGGGCCAAGACAGCGTGCTGCTTGCCATAGCCCCCTCAAAAGGGGCTGGGAATGGGGCAGACTTTGAGTACATAAAAAAACCCAAACAAACTCTGTTTCTTCAGTAACCACCTGGTAGTGCAATGCGGGGTAGAGGAAAAGGGATGTGCGTGCCTGTCTTTACATGGGCAGTTGCCTGTGTTTTGCCTGCTGAAAATGCCACCTTCCACATTGGTGGCCCTACTACATGCCCACTGCCAGCCGCAGGAAAGCTGGCTTCCAACATGACTACCATGGGCCACCTGGAAGCAGCCAGGAGCCCTTTCCCTGGGTGGGAGAGCAGAGGGCTCGGTGCGACCAGCTGCAGGACAGGGACCTGGAGTGGCTCTCACAGGTCCAAAAGGAAAAGCACAGAGAGCATGGCAACACCGAGTCAGAAAGCTGGGAAGGACGAACTGACTGAAAAACGCAGTGGAATTAAAAGAAAACTGGGAAATGTTTGACTGAAAAAGACAAAGAAAACAGTGTCTTCCAAACATCTTTCATTTTATCAGAGTTTTTCTGGCTTCTTTTTCCTCTGAAAATATTTTCCAGTGATTCCTTGTCTCATGAAACCCTGTTTAGTTGTGCCTGTCTAGTGTGGGAGCATTGGATGGGCGATGGAGCTTTCCTTGGAGCTACCAAAGGTGGTGTGACCTGCAGCGGCATGGGCTGTCCTGTTTTCTGCTCCAAGTTCAAGGCACGTTTCTGTGCTGTGCTCCCCCTGAGGAAAGCACACCCATCGTAACTGCACAGACAGTTTCTCCCTGACACACCAGACTGCACACACTTCTGCTTTGGGACAGGACCAGGCCAAACCCGATGCATTTCATATGGCTTGGTGCACTACTGGAAGGCACACAGGTATGGTAGGAAAGGGTCCAGTGTGTGACCCAGCAGAAACCAGAACAGACACAAGGGCTGCAGGGATGTTTCACAGCTTCAGCCACGAGAGATGACAGAGAAAGACAGAACAGCAAGTTTTTGTTTGGAAAAAGTGCTTCCATTCCTTCCTCAGCACGGGCCCATTAGCATAAGGCCAGGACTAAGGCAGCCTTCACAGATCTCTGTCAAAAGGAGGAATAAAACAAACAGGCACTGTGTGGAACCCAGGCTGCCCCCCCTGCAGTCTGCAGATCCCCCAGTTACATCTCTTCACATGGGTGCAGAAATGCTCACAGAGATCAAACGCTTCTAAAGACCCATCAGGCAGCTTTGCAGGCGCTTTAATCACCATCTGGGACTGGGAACCCCAGTTGCTGTAAAATGAGAAGAAACCAAAATCAAAACCTTTGAAGAAAGAGGGGAGGGGGCAGCAGCGATATGGAGAGCAGCAGCCCATGCAAATGGTGTCGTGGAGCTCCCATCACAAGTCGCCTCTTGCGGCAAAGTAGATGGTTGTGCTTTGCTTCTGCAGATGCTGGGGGAATGGACATCCCTGGGGTAGACTGTGGGAACTGGCTCATCCCTCACTTTTGGTCACGCTTTCATTGATAATGTCATTTTGGCGGTGAGCAGCAAGGTGCTTGGACGGCTCCTGCACCATGTGGTTCCAGCACTCATTGGGAGAAACTCTTCCTGTGTGTCCCCCCTGCCATGTCCCTCCATCCGGGGCAGGGAAGACCTTGGAGCCCGACTGCAGAAGAAGGTGTGCTGCAGCCAGTCAGCAGCTACACGGTGACTTTGCAAAGGCTGCCCAGCTTCCAGGAAAGGCTGCCCAAGACTCATTGTGTGAAAGACATGCCAAGGAATGTTCACCAACACTAATGCTTTGTTATGCTGGGTGTTGTACACCCGTTTTGTACCTCAGAGCACTTCTATGTGTAGAGAGACATTTCATTCAAGGACAGAGAAGAGAAGAAAGGTGCAGAGGGCAATGGGACCATTTTCAAAAGCTTCTAACTCTTGCTTTAGGTGAAAATCTTTATTGATGGTCTCACATCCAGCAGGTCAGTGTCCTGCAGAGCCCTTGGAGCACAGGGAAAATATGTGGTGGTGGGTCTAGATCATGAAGAGTCTAGAGGTCATCTCCAGAGCTAACTGAACTCCTGCCAGACTTTGATGGCTCTCTCATGTCCAGCTAACCCTGGCTGGCTTCTCTCCTGGTCTCTTCTCTGCTAAACTCTCCAGTCTTATATCTTGGAAAGGACAAACATCCCCCTTATTTTCCCTTCGACTTGCCCACTAGCTCTGCTTTGCCTCCTCCATTGCTCCCGTGCAGACCCAGGAGCACTGCATGGACATCATGCAGACCTGGGACCTGCTATGCCAGTCTTGCAACCCACCCTAGGGCAAAGGAAATTTTCTGCTCCAACTCCTCTAGCAGTCAACATGTCCATAAGTAATGCAGGGGAAAACATGAACTTGGTGACTTGGAGCATGGAGATCAGTCTGAGGCAGAGGATATGATCAGAATGTCAGAGGATACCAGGAGTTTACCATACACCTAGTACAAGGTGAGAGACAGAAGAGGAACTGCTGACCCAGCTCTGGGAGCTGCATGGCCATGGTGGCAGGGCATGTTCCTCCACTGAGGATCAGGTATAGGAGATGGGAGAGGATTGGTCTGGCTTTTCTGTACAGCTTCCAGGCTCCCATCCAGCTCTGCACCCCAGCAGAGCCCTGCGTTGAGTTGAATTTCAGGTCCTAATCCCCCTTTCCCTGCACACCCAACTGCCCTCCTGCCTGCTTGGCATATACTCTGGGAGAGGCCTCATTACCCCAGTGATGGCCATGCGCTGGTCCTCTGCCTGTAATACTTGGAGCAAACAAATACCACGTCTTTACAAATGCCCCATCTTCTGGACGGAGAGAACTGAGTACCTGGGCGCTCCTTCCTCCTGTTTCCTAAGTCCAGCTGCGTCATATTGATTGAAGCCATGACCTTTCCGCCCCAAGCACCACTTATAATAAATGCACAAGTGCTTCGAGTGTAAACGTACTCCCTCAAAGAGCAAAGCTCTCGGTTCGCTGAAGTGATCCCCAAATAAAAAGCAGAGCAATAAAGGGATGGATGAGTCTGCATCAGGCACAGCCGGCCTCGTAACGAACACCTTGGGAAGCCTGAGCATGTTAAACAGGGTTCGCTTATGCTATATGGGGGTCACTATTACATGCCCTTCATTATCAGAAACTTGTAACAGGCAGATGCCTCTGCCTGGCGTGAATTAAGAAGAAAAAAAGACATGACATTTATGCTTCTCACGGCACTATCATTTGCTACCTAAAGAAGCATTCTTTCAGCAAGAACTTACAAAAATAATGAGCAGGTGACTCTCCTTGCAATTTCTTGACATTTATTCTGAATGTCCTTAACTGCCTCATTTCCCAGAGCACTGACAGTAGTGTTCACCTGCTCCAGGCGGGTGTATTTCTGAAGCTTTCCTTCCCAGGATCAGACATCCCACGGAAACCCTCCAAGAATTAATCTGAATGGGTCAAAGATTTCAATTTTGTGTGCAAACCACTGGGAACCTGCAGTGGTTCTGAACCACTCTGCAGCCACTGGTACGTAACGCGTGTAGCCAAGCCAGAGCTCAGCTAAGAAAAGGTCAGCCCCAAACTCTGGGAGATGCCCGGATTTCCTCAAACTCAGCATTACAACATGTCTGTGACCACCCAACTCACTGGGTGCCAGGAGGGAAAGGCTAATGCCAGAGACATCTGAGGGACTTAATTGTGAAAAATGACTTGGCTTTAAAGCCTGGATTTTCAGCAACATCTAGGTGTGGTTTTGCAGAACATTGCATTGTAGATGGCCAAGCCAGAGAACCTCCAGCTCCATCATTCTCTTTCTACACCCACTATCAACACTCAACACAGCCTGGCAACTGCGTAGCCTCCAGACCCCGTCTTTGCTCTCGTATCGTGGCAGTCATTGACACAAGACCTTAACCACTGGCAATGTGCTATTGTTATTCCAACAGGGTCCACAGGGCCTTCCTCTCGTCTTTAAGTGGAGGCAGATGTCACGCAGCTTGTTCAACTGACCCCAAAGGGAGCTCTCAGCTGAGACTGTCCTCTTCAGCCACACCACTGCCCTGCTCAGTGGGGCTTCATTCAATCTTCCTCCCCACAAACACTTGCCTGGACTACTTTCTTGTTGGATTACACTTTAGGTCATGTCTCCAAATTCAGTGAAACTTGCCCTCTAGGCAGTGCCAGCGAACGGTTTGGGTCCCCGGTGCCCTATTTATTATAAGACTCTTCCTGGCAGTGGAATGAGCTCAGGTCCCCATTGGGGTCAATGAACCTCTACTGCTGTATGCACAGAGGAGCCACCTTAAAATATACCCATGTGGTAGCCACCCAAGCCCCAGAAAGTGCAAACTCTAAAGTGCTTTCCAGCCTGCAGGACTGCACAGGGTGTTTGCCAAGGGGTGTATTAAAAACTTCCAACCCAAAGACTCACCCCGAGACACTGCACTGACTCACCATCAGCTACTCCTAGGAAAGCCTGGGCCGCTCATCCCTGCTTCAAGCTCATTACCACCCACTCCACCAGGACGGCTCACCCTAAACCTTTTTGCTCCCAAACCCAGCCCCGAAGCTTTCCTGTCCTGCTCCCCCAGGAGAGCTCAGATCCAAACGCTCTGCCATCACTCTGCTTCTGCCCACCCTCTGCTGACCTCAAACTCATGTCCTCTACTGCTGTCTCAAGTGCCCGTGCTCAACTACACCCCAAACCACACCTGCCTGATAATGATAATCTATTCATTGTTTAATTCTGTCCTTAAACTGCAGCATGTTGAACTGCCCTGGAATGCTCATGCCAGCTCCCCACAGACTGCTTTTTCTATTATTTTTTTTTTTTAAAAGCCCTCCCCACCCCATCAAATTTATTTTGGTGAGAAGAGGCACAGCAGTCCCAGCACAGACCTGGCCTAAGGGGAGAGAAAGCTGGGAGGAAGAAATTAAACGTGTTAAGGAACAGAAAGAAAAGCAGCAAAGTGGGGGACAGACTTGTCAAGCTGAAAGTTGAATCAGTGACATCACAGCAAAGGAACTGGAAATAGGAAAATATTATTAAAAGAAAGGAAACCAAGAAGAAAGGGAAAAGGAGAATTCACAAATTCATCTGTGATGTTTGTAAAAAGGATCAATTGATGACAATGGAAATTTAAAAAATTAATACAAGAGAATAAGGAATATAAATAATGAAACGCAGCAGTTTTTTGCTGTTGATAGTTATGAGATATCCTGACTTTTTCTTCTCTCAAACTTGTTTTCTGGAGGCCAGAGTTCATCTTTTCAAGCACACTTGTTCCTGCTTCTTTTGAGCACTTGGCTTCAGTGCTCAAAACTTTCTATTTCCACAGGAAACACTGACAGCATCACAGAGAAGGGATCCCCCATCTTCCTCCTGCCCTTCCTATGCCAAGTGGGGATACAAGGAAAAAGCAGTGCAGCTTTAGGTGATTTTTGCTGTAATGTGTTAGATGATGAGGAACAACAGCGATGAAAAGGCTCTGTGTTGGTTCTCTCTTGGGACTCCACAGACGCAGCAGCTGTTTGGTTTTAGCAGTGGTGGATTTCCCTTTCTCCTGGAGAAGTAGTCCAGGCTGGTTGGTGTACTCTGTAGGTGGGTGCACAGCCCCGAGGTGAGGCAGATGTGCAGGTCCTTCTAAGCCCTGGCAGGGTGCTGGTCACTGCTCTCTAGCGACAAGGATTCCCATGTTGACCCAAATCCTGTGCCCTGTTGACACACTACACGCTTGTAAAAATTAAACAGTCCTCTAGTACTTTCAGAACTGTAAAGTTTAACATTTTCCTGAATATTTCATCAGTATTTAGGATAGTAGGATTAGTAGGACCACTTTGTTGTGGAATCTACTTACAGGTGCTTGCACAGAGATGGAAGATGCATAGATTTTGATGGGTAAATCCCATTTTTCTTTGCTATTTACCCAGAATACCAAGGGCTTTTCTGCTTCCCCTGTGAAAGCCTGGGCAACCTGACAGTTCAAAAGTTATTTAAAAAAATCCTCAAAAATGAGGATACTGACATAAAAATCATTAGATTTTTTCAGAGAGTATTCCAAATATCCTTGAATTTTAGAGAAATTTTTTTTTCTGTCCTCTTTTCCCCCTTCCTTTCTGGAAACTGAGCCCTGCTGCCTTGATAAAAGATAACGCAACTCCCCAGTAGCCACAAACATTTGTCAACTTAACTCCAAGCTGTTTGGACTATTTGTAGGACTTGAGCTGACCCTCCTGATGGCAGCATCCAAGGTCCCTGCAGCAGGAAAAGAGCAGCGTGTCTGCACCACGCACCAGCTGGGGACTGGCTTCTGCGTGAGCCTGTGGAGGTCCTGAGCCCATCTGGGATGATGAGGCCAGAATGTAAAAGCTTCCTATTTGGAGACCATCCTGGGTGCTGCTCAGCTCCTCTCTTGCCAGACCACTGGTTGCTTCTTCTTACACCTAAGTCGTCCCACAAGTGCAGGAGCTGGGGCCTGGGGGTGTATTGGCAAATTTGTTTCAATAATTTGGTTCAATTAGCCTCAAACACAAGGGTTTGGGTTTTTTTTTTTTTTTCTTCTGTCATTATATGAATTTTCAATGATGTTTCCAGTGGCACAGTTTGCCCACAACTCTGTTAACTACTGGAAGGCATCTGGGGCAAGGTTGTCAGTGCTCCTTTCTCCCCAGTCACACCGCAAACAGCCCGTCACCATCACAGTTCACACGGGTGCAAGTGAAAATCCTCCCAGTGCTGGCTGTGCCAGGCTCGGGCACTTCCTCTGGGGGCAGCTGGAAGAAGATGCCTCCTGGCAGCGAGGGTGCCAGCTGCTCCTTCTGTCTGAGGAGCCCGAGGGTCACCCAGGAGAGAAGGACACCCCAGCAGAGATGTGTCCCCACAGCTCCTGGTGCTGTCCCCCGCCGACTGACCACCCTGCTCTCAGCCCAGCCAGGTGTTCCCATCCCTCGGGCACCCGGTCTTCTGAGCTGGACGGGCACGTGCCACCGGTGTCTGACAAACAACGGTGGCAGCAGCCCCAGCTTTTCTTGGCTTTGGCCCTTCCTGCAGCTCTCTGCTCCCAGCACCAAGCCATCAGATGCCAGCTGTCCAAAGAGCCTCAATCAAAATCATGGGCTCAGGTGGAGGCAATGGTTGCCTTCACTCATCTGGGGCTCTGCATCTGCCTCCTGCCATTAGGTCATTTGATGGTCAGGTCTTCAGGGCTTTAATTCTTGCTCTGCAGACCAAACCCCCAGAAGTTTAAGAAGAGGGGTGGGATGCAGAAGGCATCCCTTGACTTCAGTCTCTGGAGCTGCCCCAAACCCCCTGCTGTTTCTGCTGCGTGCTCCGGATGCTGCTGGAGGCTCCAGGTGACCTCCCCTGGTCTGGCTGGGTTGTTTATTCTCAGAGCCAGCCTGGTCCCTCCTGTCCCCTTCTCAGGAGGTCGCAGCTTGTCAGACTTGTGGTGCAGAATTGATGGCCAGTGAAGGGCTGGTGCCTCGTGAAAGGAAAAGGAGGGTGCTTTCCCAGCTGGGAATCCAGTCTCACAAGGCAACCCTGAGTTGCAGAAAAGAAAATGCAGGCATCTGATCGACCGCTGGTGGAAATGATACCGTGGGAGAGGCCATTAGATAGTGGGCTGTGCAGAGACACTCTCCTGCTGGGCACCACAGGGGGAGACAAGCCTCTGGTGGGAGAAGGTTCAAAAACTCATACCTGGAGAACACAGAGCAGTTTCTCACCTCTTTTCACTTCTCTGGAGGGACCACACTGTCCTGGGAGCTGCTTTTGCGTGGAAAGCTGATGAGCCGCAGTAGATAAATTAATTCTGTTAATCCCTTAAATGTCTCCAGCCTTTATCTTTTGCTATAAATGTGTACAATTTGGATCCTCACTGAGTTTCTCTTTGTCGGTGCTGGGGGTGATGTTGCAGGTGAGAGGCAGGTGCCCAGTGTGACAAGTCTGTGACCCAGCGAGGACATGTCCCATGGTGCTGTAAAACCACGTGCGTGGCACAGGGCACTGTGACACACTTCGCATCCCTGCGTGTGACGTGTGATTGTGGTTAAGTCTAGAGAGTTTGTAGCTACAGATTAGATTAAGATTATTTGTAAAGACTTTTTTTTTTTTTTTACATATGTTTTCCCTCATGCTGGACAGCTGTGGGCAAAAGCCTCGCTAAGTCTGCTTTATCCTCTGCATGGCTGTTTGGGCTGCTTCTGCCACTTGCTGTGTCCATGGCAGCTCGTTCTCTCTGCTCAAGCCTTTTGTGCTCTGGCCACGGCTGCTCAGAACATCCTCATCCCCATATTTCAGCTCCAACTGCAGTGAGCAGAGGCTCCTGCTGAGCCTTGACTCTTTTCATGCCCTCACTACACTCCCGTGGGCTTCAACTCCAGGTGTGCTCCGGGTGCCTTGGGTCCCAGGTACATTCTGCAACGTGACTCGGAAGGGAACTGATAGGAGATACCCGTTACTGGGTTGCAGATGCTCACGTTGAGATGGATAACCTCTTGCCTCTTGCCCTGGTGACTAGCAGCCTCTTCAATTAAGTTTGCCATGATTTCTTAGCGATGCTTTATTAGTCCATAAATGGCTGCTTCAAATAACAGTATTGGTGAATGCCTGGGACTAAACCAGCCAGCTTCTGGGTGTTGGTGCTGAGTTGTTATGTTCTGGTTTAAAAATAAGGTGGAAGAACAGTAATTATGACATACAAAAAGTAAGTAAGACTGCTTTCCCTAGCCAAATTCCTGTACTCATTTCTCTTTCCTGAAGCAGCTGAGAACTCTTCAAAGGAATCACCAGCTCTTGTTAAAACAATCAGGTGATTTTGGCTATTCCTTGCCCAGCCATGGGGATTGTCCCCAGCCTGGAGTCCCCCTCAGGCAGCAGGGCCTTGCAGGAAAGGTGTTTTCTGCCCCAAGGATTCTCAGCACGGGCTGCCCATGGGGATCAGCAGAAGCAGGGGTGACAGTGCCATGCTGGGAGTGGGATGCCACCGGGAGCCTGGGGGTGCCACCAACTCCAGTGCCCTGCCCACAGGCAGTTCTCCAGGAGGGCTTTGGGCAGGCCAGCAGCAATACAACCCCCTTGGCCCCTCTCTCCCAACCTGCTTGCTCGTTGGGCTGCTGCATGGGAATTGGACCTCTGAACAGCTAAGAAGCTCTGTTGACTCTCTGCCCAAAACTTCAATGGAAGAGGCTCCATTGTTCCACTGTACCATCATTGATAAATCAATACTGTCTGGGCACTGGAGATCCCGGGTAAATGAAGCACTAATTATTAATTTAATAGTCAGAATAAAAATCTCTCAGGCCATAAAGGGAAAAGCCACTCCCCCTCAAAGGTGAATACATCAGTAAGCAGAAAGACGGATAGATTGAGCTAAGATATCATCAAAGATCTGTACCATATTAACACAGTTTTCTTAAAATGCGGTAGGAGCCTCTCAGCCCTTTCTGTGTTTTGGGTACTGCCTGCATTTCATTTCTTAGATCCAGCAGCTTTGTTCTGAGGCAAAAATTATCATTGCAAGGGAGAATGTTAATAGCAGAAGTTCAAGTGCTGTAGTAAAAATCTGTTTCCTCTCTTCTTGGAAAGCCCATGCAAAAAAAAAAACCAAAACATACATATGTAGAAATAAAACTAAGAAATACATCACTTGAAGCCAGAAAATTAGAGCTAAAAAGCTGTGGTTGCTCTGCATCTTAATTCAGATGCCCTGGCTAAGGTTTCCTTTTTCCATTAGTGCATTATTTAGCAGCTAAAACGTAACAGAGGATGCAACGCCTGAGACAGCCTGGGAGAGGTCGGTTCTGGTAGCAGTTACAGAGCTCTGCAGATCTGCCACCCGGAGAGCTGACCCCAGATTTAGCGAATCACCAAGAAATAAGGACATGCCTGAGCATGTGGTTAGAGATTTTGAACACGTGAATGGAGTCAGAAGGGAGAGCCGAGACCTACAGGGCTATTTGGATTGTTTAAGGTCCTAGCCATGGATGGCACGAAGCCCCCAGTGGAATCCCAATGCTATTGTCTGTCTGTCCTTCCTGTGTCTAAAATTCCCCCTGGAGAAAAAGCTCCTCCTGCTGACACCTGAGGTCCTTCTCTCCATGCTGCATTCTGTCGGGAGTCGAGGTCTTCTGGAAAATGATCCCAGAGCAAAGAACCACCTGCTGAACAGGAGAACAAGTAGCAGTGCTCCAACACATCCTATCCATGGTCAGCTGGAGGCACCACAAGCAGCCTCCATCCTTACACGCTCCGGCTAGCACCCTAACCATGGAGGTGTAGCCATGGCTGCAGAGGAAGAATGGAGCCCCTGAACTTGGTTTTGGTGCCTGGCAGCTTCCCCACCAGCCCAGTGTTACTGCCATGCCCAGGTGTGCTGGTGAACTGGGCCACCAGTGCCAAAGCAAAGCTGCCTGCACGCCGGCTCTTCAGAGAGGAGGCACTACTGAGCTCTACGCCCAGGCAGGGGAAAGGCACCGACGGCTCCTCCTGTGCAGATTTATCCTCTGAAACCTCTCTTCCCTGTCCAGATTTATCCTCTGAAACCTCTCTTCCCTGTCCAGATTTATCCTCTGAAACCTCTCCTCCCTGTCCTCTGGGCCTCGGGACTGCCTGGGCTCCCCCAGCACTGTCAGGCAAACCAAACAGCAGTGGCTGCCATCGTGGATATTGATGTGTGCCTATATTCATAGCTCCATAAAGCTGTTTTATGGTGATATAATAACCCTAAATATGGGACGTATTGGCAACAGAGAGTTAGCAATTCTAAGTGGTCTATCCATAGTGAAATAAATGCCTCCCAGTTATCAATAGAGGAGCTTGATGGAGTCAAGTAAACAGCCGCTTTTCAATATTTCTCTCTGCTGCAGATTCACAAGGTATCAATATATCTATTGGAGTCCTTTGTGACTAAGACATAAATCTGGGCGTTTGTTTCCCGGGAACAAATGCTTTATTATTAGCAAATTGTAAAGCAGGGTCTAGGCACTTTGCTAACAAGTGCACGATCTGCAATTCTAATGGCAGTTCATCTCCCATCTCACATACACAGGCACACACATACGCCCCTCCCGTAAACACCTCCGTGGGAGTGATTAGTATCTCCTGATGACTGATAGCCAAGCTTTCTCTTCTCGCTTATGCTGCTAGATCAGCTGCTGAAAATAAGATCTGCAATTGCTCCAGGCCTGGCAAAGGAGCACGCGAAAGAGCTGGGCAACACTCTCCATGCACAGATTTTGACATCTTTCCAGGTTTCCTGAAAAAGGAAGGGGGAAAAAAATCCATTTTCATCAGTCCTTTTCTGCTCGTTGCTATTAAAAGTGAATGGGGAGCTCTGTTTGTCAGGAGACACGAGCCAGACAGGCTGCTTGTCACCTGCATGGTGCCGGGAACAGACAAAGCCTGGATGGGAGATGGCTGTGGATGTTCCTCAGGGCTCCCCAGGTTCTCAGGTTATCAGAGACCCCCTGCATTACCCGCCTGCAGTCTGGACACCCAGACTGGGAAGCCCCACTGGGTGATGCTTCACATCTGGGTGGCAGCCACCATGAGCTGTCAGCAGTTTTGAGAACTTCCCTCAGCCCAACTCCACTGTCACACGTGCTCTCACCCCTGCCCTGTTTCAAGAGGGACCAAGCAGAGGCAGTGGGGAAACCCACCCAATCCTCCTTACCTCTCTGTAAAGTGTGAACGGCCCAAGAGGGTGACACAAGATCCTGACAGTGGATGCTGAAGGAGGTGCCCTCTCCTGGTTGTCTATTTTCCCAAGGCATCACCCTCCCTGGTCTGGAGAACAACCCAGCCTTGAGCTCTGCAGCAGCTCAGCAGATGCTCTATGCGATTTAAAGGGGGAAAAATGCTCTTGTGGCGATGAGTTGAAGGGCTGGTGGGATGATATTAAATCTGACTTAAAAAGACTTTCCTGTCCTCCTGAAGCTCATCCTCCCTCTCCAGGAACGTGCAGGCAGGCTGCAGGGCTGTCATTTCAGGGACACTTCAGAAGTGTGGTTTGCAAAGCTCTGCTCTTCCCAGCAGCTCCTTGGGAGCACTGCAGAAAGGCACCTACCACCCACTCCTCTCTGAGAACAGCAAACACGTCCAGATATTTGCAAGCTACATTTGTAATGCTTTGAAACAGTTTTCAAGTAAATTTTGGTAAACCTATCAGTGATCTTCCTCACTCTGAAATTATTTCATACATTTCAGAGCACATTATAACACATACACAGGAAGCTGCCCTTCAGAAATGGCCTCTCTGATCCTTTAGCATGACATCAATCTGTCTGTGTGATTCACAGACAGTCTGGAGCCCAAGGAAGAGACCAGCCTGAAGGTCTGTCCAGACATGAAAATGGCTGTGGAAGACAGAGGAGTTTTCACATGAGGCCTTCCCCTGCTACTTTGGTGGGAATTCAGCCAGTGTTAATGTGGGCAAGAGAACCAACAAGACACACAGACCAGCTGCTGGGGGACCTGCTTATTCCCAGGGGCCTGTTCTTTTCCAGTTTCAGTGTGATTAATTGCACAAGAGGAGCTAAAGCTGGATGGGATGTCTCCTCGTACGGGCTCCTTCATGGATGCAACTGCTGTCCTTGGCTGCTTAGAGCTGCAGCAGAGGTGAAAATGGAACCAAGCACCACAAGAGGAAGAGGGGAAGACTGTGAAGTGTGGGCAAGGCCCTAAGGTGAGGGCATTAGCCAAGGGGGGCAGATGGGCTCAGGGCTTTGGAAAAACCTGAGGAGGAGGAACGAGGAGTCAGCACCAAGCCCTTCCCTACCCCCAGGCCAGTGGCCAGTATCAGGGGCAGAACTTTACCACCATGGCCCCCAGTGCATCCAGTATGAGGGCTTGTGCTCCCAGGGCAGCTCCTCTCGCCAGAAGCCATGTGTGGGAGGCAGGTCCTCTCCCCACCACTCAGAGAAGGGGCTTCCTTCTGTGCTGAAATGTTGAGACTGTTCTGAGAGCCCTCCCTTCCCACACTGCTCTCCTTTGCACGCCAGCATCTGCAGGGGTGGCCTGGGGCTGGTCTCCTCCATACCTACCCCGTTCCTGCACCGCTCTCCTGCTCATTTTCAGAGCTCTCTGGCCATGGACAGCCTCAGCACCACGGTTCCTCTGCTCCGCACCAATTCACAGGGAAGGCCCCTCCGGCTGTGCCCGTCGCCCCCGAGATCCCAGGAGAGCAGCAGGCCAGTTTTGACACTGCCTTCTGCCTCCAGCCTGCCTGCTGCTGCCTCAGCTTGTGCCTGAGCCAAAGCTGCAGAGCTGAGCAGATACAGCAGAAGTGCTTATGGCAAAAGCCCCCTGCCCTGCCGGTACCACTCAAGGAGAAAAGAAGCCAAAGTCGCAGCTCCTGCGGCGTGGAGATGCTCAGGGCTGTCTCGCCTGGCACCTAGAGATGTCTCCCAGCCCTGTGCCCCACGGCTGCTGGCTTTACCCCATGTCCCCAACACTGCAGGGGTCACCACACACACAGGCCCCTGGCAGCACCGTGCCGAGGGACTGAAAACGCTGCCCTTCCTGGGACGAGGGGCAGACAGGGGAGCAGACAGCCACGGCCTCCCCACAGCGACACAAGGCCCCGTGCAATTCCCGGGCTCACCGCGTAGATGGCGTTGAGCCCTGGCTCGCTGTGCGCCAGCCTGCACGGCTGCGACACACACACATATATATATTTCAAAATGTGATGTTTCGATAGTCATCAGCTCTCCGTGGCTTGAATGATTCCTCCCTGTTTCGTGCTCAGCTCCCTTGTGCTTAAGATTCACTTGGCCACTGTCACCCAGGACCGTCTTCTCCCGCTTCACGTCTCCCCTTTGCAGTCCCCAATAAGGGGGCAGTCATTTGCACCTCTGTGTACCCTGTCTGAGACAAGTGCAGTGATGCATCTCGCCTTTGTGCTGCTCAAACAATGTGCCCGCCTCGATGCTCTCTTGCTTCCTCTGGGGCTGCACGGCGGGATCACCAACGCCCTGCCAGGCTCCATTCTCCCTGCCAGCTCCCCCCAGGCCTGGCCCGCTGTTTCCTTGAAACTTGTCCTGTACTTTACTTTGAATGCAGCAGGGAGTCAGAATTACGCCCACTGTTCCCTTCTATTCTTGGCCCTCCGCTTCCCTCACCTCCCAACCAAAATCTGTTCGCCTTCTGAAAATGGCTTATATTTTCTGACTGCAAGAAAGCATCTCTCCCACGGGGGTTGCGGTGCCAGTGGCTGTCACACTTCAGACCCACACAGCCCGGGGCAGGGCTCGGCCCCTTCCCCTCCCTGGACCCCTCTCCAGCCACGCTCAAGCGGCAAGAGGCTGAGCTGCCTTGTGGCAGCAGGGTTTGTGGTTCCTCCAGCACTGCTGGGTTTATGGCTTGCTTCACGCCAGCGTTGCTAAATTTGCTGGAGCTGTCGCTGGGAACCATTGGTGTGTCCGTATTTCTCTCCTCTAATGCCTGTGATTGCTGGGTGAGGCGGAACATGCTATTTGTCCCCTTTCCAAACACCTTCTCTGTCGAATCAACAAGAACAGATTATTCATCTGCTGCAGGAGGCTAATTGCAAACAATCATAAAACAAAATATTATTTCATTGCAAAGTAATGGACAGCACTGTCTCTGCACCATATGGCACCCCAGTTCAAACATGGCCTGGTCTGGCCACCTGAACGCAGCCCTCATGCAAGCCCTCTTCCACTTGCCGCATCTAACGGGACATTTTCCTCATCAAGGCAGCAGCAGAGTGCTGTTATTCACGGTCCACAGAGAGAACCTGTGATGCCAGAGCAGGGTGACTTGCATCTGAGGAAAAGGGAGAAGCCCCGAGCTCACAGCTGCAATGTCTGCAGCAGCTCCCCAGACCTTCTGAACCTCTGTCTGCAGTGTGGGAAATCGTGAGGTGGTCTCTAGAGCTTTAAGATCTCCAGAACAAAAAAAAAAAAAAAAAAAAGCCAAAAGAGCAACCTTGAGTTGCCCATTGAACGATCCTCAGCCACGGGGTGGCACAAACATCAGCTCCCAGGAGTCAGGGCAAGGAAGAATGTCATGGAGGCAACGGTGGAGACCGTTCAATTCAGAAATGCTGCGGCAGGATTTTGCTGGAGATGAGGTTTGCGTCTCTCATTCTCACAGCATTCTCCAGCAGTCATCTCTTATGGTGCAGTGTGGCCTTTACCCTTGATGAGCAGCAAGCATGGCACGGGTGTCCCTGCGAGTCCTCACCTGGTCAAGAACTGGTCAGCACGGCCTTGAAGAGTCCTGGTTTTATAGGAGATAGGAACATTGGGCTCATAATTCCTACTGCCACTTCTAGGTCTCTAAATCGAGCAGCTGGTTTTCAGATAGTCAAATTTTCAATGAAAAGAACTGATTTCCATGGGATGCTGAGTCTTCCCACAGAGAAGCATTATGTTTACCTCCAGCCTTCTGTCTTTTCCTGAAAACCACTTTCTTTAGGAAACTACGTGGGCACTTCATTTTTCCTGGGGACACACTATGCAAGAACAGGCTTTTAGTCATCTCTTCAGGCCCTTAACTGAAATATGAAAGGATGGATGACCGAGTGGCCACCAGCTCAGTGGGGTTCATAAGGTGGCCTGACCACGGGAGATCTTCTAGACTCAGGTCACTGTCAAGATCACCACCTCCCTCTCGCCGCACATGGCAGTATTTTTTACCAAAATGTTCAGTTCTGTGCGTTCCTCTTGCCACTTCCCAGGTAACCCCTGTGAATCAGGTGCCCAGATGTTCACCTGACTTTTGTGAACAGAGCAAAGCCGTTGCTGTGACAGTGATATTTGTAAAGCCTTCATTAAGAGCTGGCTGAACAAAGTTGCCAGCATTTTCCTTGGGTTATTTCTTAAAGCTGAAATGGTCTTTGTGAAGCCTCAATAGTTTCAGCACAGGTCTTCCTGAAAAATCATTGTGGTCCAGAGCAGCAATAATGCAACGGTAATCCTGTGGCTGGGTGATTAGTGTTAGCTGGGCTGTAAGACAGGCAGCTCCAAAAGACCACACTGGCATTTGGGGAGATCACGGTAGTTTGGGACAGTAATTGCCAAAATGGATCATGGACAAATCCACCAGATTTGTGAACACTGTTCAAGCGCTGCTGTACTCTCTTGAATATAGAGCAAGTTCTAGTACAGAAGATGAGGTTTCCAACTTGCCACAGATTCTCTCCAGGTGATGTCTGAGGTCATGTTTAATCTAAAATCTTCTTATAGTGTAATACATTGTTCCTCAAGTCTTCTGCCCAGTTTGGAATGATCAAGGATGGAAAATTCTGCTCTGGACTTTGCACTTCCATATGTCAGCTCAATGTCCCCCACACTGTGCTTTCAGGAAGTCAGGCACAAGAATTTTTTTTAATCACTTAATCTAATAAAACAAGACAATAGTGCCTCACGCCTTTCTGTGAAACACCTTAAAGCACTCCAGTCCTGTCTGCTGGTTTACGTGTTGAGTTTTGAAGACTTGTGACTCCACTCCAGTTTTTAGAAAATGAAAGAGGCAAACTGTTGCATCTGGAGGTCCACAGGGCACCAACGGTCAAATGACAAAGCTACTTAAACCTGGTCTGTCCCAGCTGAAGATCCTGCACAGGAGGACCCATAAACAGCTCAAGTACCTTCAGAGGGAGCAATCTTTGCAGATGACTAAACAAATAATCACTGCCATATCCTAGCTTCCTATCTTGCACCTTCCTCCAGCTCCATATGTTTCTCTTTACCATGCACAGTTTTTCTGCTCTTCAGCCAGTTTCTCATGCACCAAGCCATGCCAAGTCCTAAACTCATGAGAAGAGTGCTTGGGCATGGGACTCTGAATCCCTCACATCACTGAGACACAGTCTGCTTGTAGTTCCTATCACCTGGGCAGTCTGCCTGAGGTCAGTGGTGTTTGTCCAGTCATATGGGCCCTCAGGAAACCTCAAGCTACTCTTAGGGAACTCATTCTTCTTAAGAGCGAATTTCTTCTCCTAAAGCTGTTTGGAAGATTTCCAGAGGAAGGCTGGGCGCTGTTCCTGGTTCATCACACAGGCGGGCTCCAGCATCCAGCACACGTGCCCTTATTCAGGAATGCCATGCCATGATGGGACATGTCTGTATGTCCCTTGTGGCTTGGGCCAGCTTGCAGTTAAAATTTGCCTCCAGCCTGCTCTGCTTCTCTATCCCTTAGCTGTGTGCCCTCCTTTCTCCCCTCTTCTCCATCCCACCTCTGTTTTGGTTCCTGTGCCAGGGTGGTTCCCTTTCCTCCATCTCTCTCTCTGATGATGGCAGCAGATGGTGGGAGAGTCCAATTTTTGGCCTGCAATAGCCAGGAGACAGCCCATGGAGCTGGTTGATGTTTGGTAGCAAATCCACATCAGTTGGGACAGACTGGCCAAGTGGTGACAGGACACCCTTATCTGCCTCACCGTCATTGTGCCTGCCCCCAACACAGCACGGCTTAAGGTACAGGAGCATCCCTGGAAATGTCATCAGGCCCTGGAGGGTTTCAAGTTAAGACATGAGCTAGGAGAGTAATCTGAAATGAATAATTTATTTTGGTGAATTTTCCTTCCCTCTGTTTACAGATTGTCTAAGAGCAGATTGCAGCTTTCGCACCTCAATTCATTATTGGAAACTATTTGCAGATAGTTCCCAGTCTGCAACTCATTTGCTAACTCTGTTGGGAGTACTGCAGATCTGAAATCAGAGCTGTTTTGATTGGTCATGTGGTACTGCCATGCTCTCATTCCTCCATTAAATATATGTGACGTTTAGAATCAGGCTGTAAGGGCAGATTCTCCTAGTCACAAATTAGATGCTCATTTTCTGCCAGAGCTCTCCAGTAGCCCTTCTGCATGTCACTACAACTGCCCCTTCCAGGACATCCATCAACATCAAGAGAGTAGGAGTCAGTCTTAAAAAATGAGTAACCTCCTCTCATCTTAAACTGGAAAACAAACAAACAAACGAACAAACAAAACCATGTAGGAGAGATCATGTCTCAGTAACTCAAGGCCGAGAAACAACATGCAGCAACGTCCATCCTGGATTGGCACCATCACAGTGGGGACACTGTAGGCTTGGAGGAAAACAAAAAGCTGACCCCTTTAAAGAATACATAAGCTGGAGCCCACACCATCAGTATGCTCTACTTGGGAACAGCAGAGCTCCTGAGATGCAGAAACGTGAGCAGTCACAGGGCCAGGAAGGTGACCCCACTTGAGTCATACTAGTGTGGCTGTGATGGAATGGCCGTTCTTCAACAGCTGCTGCTCTTCCCACTCCTTGGGACTGTGTCCAACACCATTCCTGGTGATCCAAGTATAGCCACAGAGTTTGTGCAGGATCTGGGGCACTGAAGGGGCACTGGGAGGGCTTTCGACCCCAAATACATGCTTGTTCTGGATGCTTTGCCCTTCTGGAGGTTTGGCTTTCACGCTACTGTGGATGAGAGCTGCCAGAGAGCAGCAGTGCTGAAATGGAGAGGCCATGACTCTGTTGGGCTCCTCTGGACCAGGTTACTTGGTGGACCTGTGAGATGTACAGCCATGGTGGTTCAACCCAGCCCTCCTTCGCTCTGTGGTCAAGGCACACGGAGTGCACAGGTGTCCCCTGGAAGAGCACATTTTGCCCTTGGTCCATGTTTGGACTTTTGTTGCCCTTCTCCCCACTCCCCTCGGCTCCCCCTGCACATGCTGATGAGAATCTCCTACCCTCATATGGTCCATGAAGTCGTGAATCCTATCCAGTCCACCATTTGGAAAGAAAAAAAAAGCCATCCTGCCCAGAAATCCAAGGGACTAATCACATTTGTTTGATACCCTTGAGCCACTAGCAAGGCCAGACACTCGGGATGTGTAGCCTTTCTGAGCAGAGCCTACAGATCCACCATGGAGGACCCTCCTTTGAATCAAGAATCTGACCAGGAAGTCACTGAAGAAATCTCTTAGGGCTTTGTTTTTCCCCTTCTTCAAAGTCTGTTTACCTGTTCCCAGTTGCTTTACAGTCAGCGCAGAGCGAACTCAGGGCAGTTCCAAGCCATGTGCAAGCCCTCATCCCGCTACATCCCCCTAGGGCTTGAAACTGAGCCCCTTCTGCAAGAGATGCCTGAATAAATCTGTGGCCCTTCCTGCATGGCCTGATGATGCTCCGAAGGATCCTTGGCGCATCCCAATCTCAGCAGCGCCGCCAGGACCAGGTGGAAACCTTTTACTGCTTGATGAGAGGAGATTGATGTGTCAGGCTGAAGCGAGTGTTGGGATGATTTACAGGAACAGCTCGTCCAAGCCGACCCTATTGCTCAGGCAGAAGAGGCCTGAAATCTGAGAGAAATCACGAAGCAGAAGCTATGAGGCTCATAATTCACCTTCCTGGGAGAGGCAGCATCCGTGGGGAATCGCTGGCTGTGCAGGGGGTGGACGGACTAACGGAGGGGAAGCTTTTCTCACTCTGCCTGGCCCATCAGGCTCTGCAAGGCTCTGGAGTAGCTTTTCATGGCAATAGGAGCCAAACAGCACACAAGAACAACACATTGTGTTCAGTGCCTTTTCCTGAACTAACGTGATATGGTAATGAGCTGAGACAGCTGACAGAGATGGAGAGTCCTGCCCGCCAGGGCGGGGGTGGATGGTTCCAACCAGGCAGAGCTCACACCAGCACCCAGGACTCAATCAGCCTGTCTCTGGCCTCTCACTGCAAAGGAGTCCAGGATAGGGCAGCCGTGCTTCAGTCTTCTGGTTACTGGGCTCTCCCTGCAGTGTGCTCCTTGTTCACATGGCCATCTGAGGCATTCTGGTACCCGGGACACAATGTCCAGCAGGGAATCCTCCTGCAGGAAAGAAATCAGACCTGACATGTAACATGGGACTGTTTATCTCCATCTCTATCTCTATCTTTATTTTGTGTGCAGGTGGGATGATCCAATCCTGTGTTGATGGTAGCCTGGTCTGCTGGAGCAATCGCTCTGTCAGCACACAACTTACCTGACCACCCATGTGCATCAGTTCAAGCCTCGAAAATGGAGCAGTAGCTACACTGGGTGTCTGGATAAATCGTGTTGGCACAGTTCATCCTCATATGTGCAAACATGGCCAAGAAGTCTTGCTGATGGAGAGCCTCCCTGTGCCTCCATGTCAGTCAATCTGCAGGTCTTGTGCTTCAGCTGCTGAAAATATCCAGGGGAGAGCCATGATCTATGTGCCCTTCATATAAGACAATGGGCAGATGGTATAATACATAAAATATGCTAGGTGTTGGGCATATGCCTGTCCTCAGAGCAGGTGAAAACTACTTCAAGGTCTTTTTGGATCTCCAGAAGGATGACTTGATCAGGGGTCCAGAGGGATCCTTATCTAGTGGGGAAGGTAATATTCCCTGACCCACTGATTGCCCCTTATGCACCATGTGCTCATGTCTGCTCCTGTCTCCTGCAAGTGCAGGCGGTTCCAGAACTTGTCCAACAGCAAACAAACTGGTCTTTCAGTTGTTCTGTTGTTCTGCCTCTTTTTTCCTCCAAGAATTGTTTTCAGATGCTGGCATCCACATCAGACACAGGGCAAGGCAATGGGGAAGAAAGGTAGAAAGCCTTTAGTGCATCAGCACAAGGGTAAAAGCTACACTTCATTTAATATTCAGAGTTGGGAATTGACTCCATTAGGTCCTATTCCGAAGGAGAGGCGGGTGTGAGCATGGCCAAGGGCAATGGCTTCCCATTTTATGTGTGGTCTCTGTCTCGCCCCGTCCACTTCTCTCTTCCACCTTCTCCTCAGCACCCTTAGACTCAGGGATGTGCCCCCAACACGTCAGAGCCACTCTGCTCACAAGCATAGGTTAAAGAGCAAGTGAACAGTTGACACTTGGCAAACAAGACTCACAATCCAAAGGAAGAGAATTGATCCAAGTGTGATTAAGCATTAGGTAAAGACGAACATGTAATTATCCAGTCAAAGCAAGGTGTCTCTTGATCTCGGTGAATGCTGGCTCCTTTCCAAGCTGCAAATGAGCTGCACAGAATTACTCACACTGTAACTGCAAGCCACCTTGGTGTCCCCAGGAGATCTCCTACTTAGGAGACTCCTTCTTTGCCCAGTCCCTGCTTGACAATGCTCAGACATGTTGGGAAATGTCCAACATGCAGGCACGTTGGAGGACACCCAGTCTCCTATACCTTGTAACATGGCTTTGGAAACCAAGCTGGCACCGGACACTCATCATACTGTGGAGCACCACTTTGCACGCCAAGGTCACAGCCACCATGTTACATCATGGTGACCCGTGTGTAACACTGTTGGGTCTCAAACCAGCCCAAAGCGGTGCAGGAATCTGCAAGAAGTCAGTTGCAGCCCTCTGCAGATGTGCTCTCTCCATTTCAAGATTAACCTTTCAGAAATGTCAGCCAAACAGCCACATGCAGCCAGCTGCCATCCTGGTAGAACATGTAATTTTCGGCCTTGTGACAATAGCTTCAGTTAACTCCTTCGTTGCTCGTGTTCACCCCCCAGCCCTCTCCCAGACACTTCCAGCTCCGTGGTCCTTTTATGTGCGGTGCTTTTGATGCTCTGCATGTAGATGACCTCTCTCTCCTTATGCACCACTGGGGATGGCAAAGTCAGAGGGCACTATCAAAACACGAGTGCTTGAAGGTGTGTTTAAAAGTGAGGAGCAGCATATTCCTAACCTGTGGTTCCTGGACTGTCACTGCAGAGAGAGCAGAGCATGATAGGATCATCCTCCCTCCCCAGAAGATGTCCACAAATCAACAACAAGGCATATTGCCAGCAGATTGTATGGGAGTGCTCCTTGTCTTGTCCCAAACCTCACCTTTCCTTTACCCCAGACACCTCCACAGATTCATGGAATGGTTTGGGTTGGAAGGGACCTTAAAGATGATCGAGTTCAAATTCTTCCACTCCTTCGGAGCAGCCCTGCCACAGATTGGCCCAGGCACCCACAAGAGACAGTTGTGTTGAAAGACACCGTCCCATCTCAGGGTCCCAGCCTTTGACCTTGCGGGCATGGTGGTCCCTCAGCAGCACGTTCGTGAAGTGCTGCCTTGGGCTGTGTGTACAGATTCACAGAGAAGAGAGGGGCTGCATGGTGCCAAGCTCTCAGATGTGCAGGGTAAGGCACACACTCGTTGAGGTGCAGACACAGACACAGATTGGGCAGAGATACAGCTTGAGATGGCCCTTATGCAGGGCAAGTAGAGGGAACATGGCGAGCAAGGCAAAAGTACAGAAGACAAGTGTCTGCATAAGCTGGGATGCGATCAGGACCATGCAGGCTGGAGCTGTGGGAAAGAAAAATACTAGGGAATCATCCCTACACCCTTGCACTCTGGAGGGGGAGAGAGCACTCAGAGGGCCAGGTATCTCCCTGCCCTCCCCAGGGGTCACCTCCCATGTCCAGAGAATGGAGGAGAGGGGCTCAAGGCATTAGGCGTTACATCTGGACCATGACAGGGAATGTCTGGGTGGCTAGAGTTCTGCTGGATTATTTTTAGGTGGGATTTCAAAGGCAGACAACTGCAAGTGGAAACTCCAGTAGGAGAAGGAGGAACCAGAACGGTTGGTGGCTGAAGAGTCTGGTGCAGGGGAAGGCACACCGTCTGACCAAGGTGAAAAAGTTTCCAAGGTTTGTAAGGCAAGGTAACGAGGTGAGGCATTGGACAGGCTTAATTGCACCCCTCTGTGATCTGAACTCGGAGAGCTTAGCCGAGTAGAAGACAGTACCCCACAGCAGACAGTACCCCATAACTCCTCCTTTATGCTTCTTCCCCAGGCTGGCTCCTGGTGCCACACCACAGTTGTGCCCAGACTCCCCGCATGTCCAGTCCTGGCACTGGCACTTGTGTGCGGATGTTCCTCAAAGCACATCCTGCTTCCAGATGTTTCCCAGCAAATCCCCAAAATACAGGCCTCAAAAGGTGAGTGCTATTGCATGAGAACATGGCTGTATTTACAATTGGGAGGTTCTTCCTTGTGGTGAGAAAATTTGGATTTTCCTCTATTCTGATGGTGGCACTCAGGGTCCTGAAAGATTGGCAGATGAGGTAGGTCCTGCTCTGACCTCCTGATCCCAACTTGGGGCCCATTCCAGAGCTCTGCCAGCTGCATCCCTCCTGCAGCTCCAAGTCCTGGAAGCTCTGTGTCTCAGCCCTGCTCCAGCACGCTGCTTCCATTGATGTGCCCGTATATCCCAACGGCAGCCTTTCCCCTGCCCTGCTCTTACACTTTGGTTGCGGATGACCGATAAAATGTCAGCAAAGGCTATCTAGAAGACATCTGGAAGCCATACCTCCCTGGTACCTTTGGACAGCTGAGGCTATTTGCATAATTAAAGCCCACACTTGGTAAACTACCTCCATCTGGCTCAAATGTCCAGCTAGTCCTTCCTGTGGTTGTGTTTCTTTTTTCTGTAGATGATTGTGGTGTCAGCATGAAGTTGCCCACAGATCCTCGGGTGAGATGAGATGGGTTATTGTACACAGGAGAAACGGTGTCCTGGCTCATCTTGGAATGATGCCCACACAGAAAGATGCAGATTGGGTAGGCCTTCAAGAGATGTGGTTGTGACACAGGCCTCGAGTGCAAGCTGCTCTGGAGATGGTCAGCACTAGAGTGACAAGCTGTGAGACAGGAATGAATATTCCCCCTCATACATACACCTATGTGTACATAGATGTAGATCTATACACATCTGTGGCAGCGGTTTGAAACCTCTCACTGGCAGGGACAGAAGCACCATGCCTTCATGCTCAAGATGTTCGGCTTTCTCTGGCACCATCCTTCCCTCCTCCTTTCACCGCCGCATAAATGAGTTCACTTAATAAAAATCCATCTTTCTGCTTCCCAGGACAACTGCAGATGGGAGCAGCCTATGCAGTGAGCACTTGTCCACTCCAGGACAGGAAAGGAGGAAAGACCACGGGAGGGTTGAGGAGGACAGGAAAGCCAGCTTCATCCTTCCTCACCTGCCACCAGTGCAAACCTCATGCTTTTTGGGTAAACTGAGGTAAGACGTTGTCCTTCCTGTGGACAAGAGAGTGATCCCAAAAGAGCAGGGGTGGGATGTGGTGAGAGGGCTCGGACACACAAGAGGACCCTACCCAAGGGCCTGTCTTGGCTCTGGAGAACGCAGCGGCTCCACACCAGCAGAACAAAACCCTGCGGAGGGGCCTGGCCAGCCCAGCGGGAAGAGGCTGGTGCCGCTCCAGGCATCCCCCACCGCCTCCCCAGAGAGCGGCCCGGCTCCCGGGACCACAGGAGGGGAAAAAAACACCCGGCGGGGGGGGGGGAAACCCGCACCCGGGGCCAGCCGGGCGGTGCGGGAGGCGGAGGGGAGCGGGAAGGCGCGATGCCCGCAGCCGCCAGGGCGTCCCTATCCGCGGCTTCCTTTAGGTGGCACCTCTCCTCCAGGAATGAGTCGCCCGGAGCCTCCCGGCCCCTGCCAGCCCTGCCCGGGCTCCGCGGGGGCTCCGCCGCCGAACCGCCGCCGTCGGAGCGGCCCCTTCGCGCTCCGTCTGCCCCCGGAGCGGCCC
>JAHREE010000569.1:461365-500343 GCA_033628505.1 Tringa tobata | reverse complement strand
GGGCTGCCCCGCGGTGCCCACCCCCCCCCACCCCCCAAGTCGTGGCTTGGCCGTTTGCAGTCGCTCCGGGTGAAATCTCCCGAAATAAAGACCTACATCTGGAGGAACACATGCTCTCACGCTGCAGGTCCAGACCGCTTGGAGAAGCATGTGCCACCCAGGTGTGTTTGCTGGAAACCCAAGCCCATGGGGTGCAATTTTTGACTGGAGTGATCAACCCATGGCAGCAGCTCCATTGCTGGCCAGGCTGCTGGTCGAGGGAGGCTCTCGCTGCACGGAATATCTTCCCGTGCGTTCCGTCTCCAGCTTGCTTCTTGTTCCCATCAGTGACACAAATACAATCTCTCTTTCTTTTCTTTCTTTCTTTCTTTCTTTTCTTTCTTTCTTTCTTTCTTTCTTTCTTTCTTTCTTTCTTTCTTTCTTTCTTTCTTTCTTTCTTTCTCTCTCTCTCTCTCTCTCTCTTTCTCTCTTTCTCTCTTTCTCTCTTTCTCTCTTTCTTTTCTATTGTGGAAGGCACTTTGGCTGATTTATTTGTGATGATCAAAGGATATATCCAAGCTCAGATCAAATGGCACACCGCCTCCTTTAGAGAGTTTGTATCGGTTTTCATTCTGAAATGGCCAATTTTATTCCCGTTTGGGGAACACCTTGGGAGCAGGTTACAGGGACAGTTTCTCCTGCAGGCCCTTAGGGAATACTGGCATGTCAGCATCCGTTTGCTGTGCCTGGTGCATGGCTTACCCATCGATCCGAACCCTGTAGCTGTGTGCTGGGGCACTGATTCCGGGTGCCAAGCGTGGTGCTGTGGGCTGTTTGTCGCCGGTGACGCTGTGGGAGGGCTGTTGGCCGTGCAGAGAGGTGTCCAGGTGATGGGTGTGGTACGGGTACGGGCACCAGCATCACCTCTCCCTTCACCATCCCGCTGCAGCGCGGCGCTTCCCCTGCATCGTGACATTCCCGGGTGCTACCGGCGTCGTGTGAAACAACACAGAAGATAATGAAACTCAAAAACTGTGTTACGGCAGATTTATTTATAGAACAAGGCTTTGAGGGGTTGGAATTAACGGGGTTTTTTTCCCCCTGCAGTTTATGAATTGCTCCTGTGAGAGGCTGGGCAGCCTGGATTGCTGGTCGGTGTGACTGTAAGGTCCTCATGAACCTTGGGAGATTATGTTTAGATGAGTGACCATCCTACTGTATCTGGACTACATTTCCCACCGTGGGCTGCCAGGATACTTCAAGTGCCTTGTAAGCCAGAAATAGCCACCAGGGGCAGTTCAACCGGCAGAGCTGGTGTTCTCAGCACTTACTGCCTTATTAACACAATTTATTTATATTGAAAGAGGTCTTTCTGTGCTTATTCTTTCACAAAATTTATTTTTAAAAAAAGCCAAATACAAACACCTGTAATAAGAGAGCATACAACAATCTCAGAGACTACTTATTCACTGTTGTGAGAGCAGCTCTTTCTGGAGAGAAAAGACCATTTATCGGTGTATTATTCTATATTTCCTTTCTGTATAACGCTCATTTTGTATCAAGGGGCCACAGCATTTCCTAGTCTTGGTCCCCTCTTCCCCACCAGGCAGCACATACTTCAGACCTCTATTCTGTGGGACCACCAAAGGGTGTGTTTGGAGAGGTTTTGTGAAGAGGAATATCAGGGCAAAAAAGGCGGGGGTGCCGTTGCACTGCTGCCCCCCTGGGCGTTGTGTCAGTGCGGATGTCCTCGTGTCCCCGCTGCTTCTGTGATGTTTTCCCCACTACGAGCGCTAGAGAAAGCTGGTCCAGAAATTAAGTTAATTAGAAGCGGTGAGGAAGCTGCCGCTGCTCTCCCCACTGCTGGGGCTCATGGGCAGCGTGTGCCCGCCCCACCAGCACGGGGGGGCGCACGGCAGTCCTGTCTTAACGAGCCCCTTCCTTCATTAATTACCTCCGTCCCCTGTTCAGGTGCTCTGAACTTCGCTTGAGGGAGCCTGCGCCGTTCACCAGTGGGAAGGAGCTGGTGGTGGGAAGGAGCAAGGGGAGGACAGGGACAGCTTGTGATGCCTCCCTCTGCTTTTGTCTGCTCCCTGCCCTGCCCTGGGGGCTTGGAAGGAGAGGGCAGGGGGCTGGTTGTCTGTCCTGGTGGTTCGACATGGAGGTGAAAGCTGATGGGGGGCGTGGGGGTCCACAGCTCACACCCCTACAAATAACTCTGTGACAATCAGGGTGCTGGTAATGAAGGCCTTGTGCCCGTGTGATCTTCTACTGACACCAGCGATGACTTTGGCCGTTAAGGCTTCCGAAGGAATAAGCAAAGTCTGCAAAATTCGGTCACATCTATGTGAATTTCCTACCTTCTTTGGCTCGGAAGCCACGGGTGAGACTGTGGGATGGGGGCAGGGAAGGATGCTCCAGAGGCCAGCTCCTGCCCACGCTGCTACACACCCTGCGTGCACAGCGGTGGGGGCTGTGGGGAGCCCCTGGAAGGCGCAGTGCCTCCCGTTCCTCCCCTTCCTCCCCAGCCTGGAGGGAGAGGAGGAGGGAGAGGGAAAATCAGCTGAGCCGGAGCCTCAGCACAAAGCAGGACAAGGAAGATTGTAAGGAGCTGAACTCTAATCTCCGCTCTGAGCCTGCCACGGGGCTGCGGTGCCAGGGGCTCGGGCAGCTCTGCCCCGCCGTGCTGCGGGGTCCATCCCGGTGGAGAGGCTGAAGCTGCAGCCCCAACGCTGGGGCTGCGCATCCCGCCAGAGGCGGAACCGAAGGGAGAAGAAAGGAGTCGGTCTAATTAGGTGTGCATTCTCTTCCCCTTGGATTTGCGATGCTTTCTGCTGCTGTCACCTTCATTAAGACATATCTCTGAGTGCCAAGCTCCTCTTTTGATGTTCCTAAAGAGGTGGTTTTTTTTATGCAGGAGGCACACACACAGTGGAATAGGAGTATCCTGTACCACTGCAAAGAAGTGTCATAAGAGGCAGCATCACAGCATGGTGCCTGCAAGGGCTGGGAGTTGCTCTAGGACTTCTCCCCCCTGTCCCTGCAGAAAGCTTTGTGCTGTGTCCCAGAGCCAGATGGATCTGTCTGGGATTTGTGAATAACAGGGTTTTGGGGCTTCTCCATCACAGACACACACAGAGGTGTGGGAGGGAGGAGGAAGCCTTGTGATCTACAAAGCCCAGCCTCTCCTCCCCTTTCATGCTTGTGGTTGCAACTCCTGGAGGTTTCCAGAGGCTGAGGGAAAAGGAGACAATTGTACTGAAAAGCCATAATTAGCTAAAAGAAGCCAAGGATGGAAGCTCCTGTATTTGCACAGAGATGCCAAAGCAATCCATACAGACTTGGCTAAAATGTGCAAACTCATCTCAGCCTGCGCTGGTGTCTCATGGTGGCTGTCAGGACATAGAGCAATGTGAGTTTTGGGAGGATGATTGTGGTGGTGTTCAGTGATGATACCCAGACCCAGAGCAGAGTAGCGTCAAAGTGACACAGACATTGCCCGTGTCAGATGTGTGCAGCACGTATGGAAAGGCCCTGCCTGCAGGTAGGGCAAAACACATCTGCGTGGGGTGTTGCACAGACTCTGTCCATATTTACTTTGCTTTTAGAGAGCTCCTGGAAGTCAGGGCTTCTGAAGTCTGGTCTTGAACCTGCTTCTGACTTCTTTGTATCCTTGACCAGGTCAATGAGCCTTTCTGTGGCGTAGTTTCAGCTTTTCCAGCTCTAACGCTGGGAGAGTGATGCTGAGTTATCTCCCGAGGGACCCAGAATATGCTTAAAGGTCAGTCCAGAGCTAAACCGTGGAGGTCTGTGCAATGGCCGATCACTTCTTTAGCAGTGACACAGTGTCAGGCGACAAGACTGATGATACTCTCCTTAGGGGTGTTGCTGCATCAACAGCAGGTTTGTCTCTCAGGTTTGGCCTGTCTTCCTCACAGCCTTTGCACTGGGGCTCGGAGCTGATCAATAGGACCAGCAGATTTCACACTATCTATTGTCCCTCTCAAGTCTCTACTCCTCAGGGGATTAGAAAAGTACTTGAGCTTCATTTCATAGCCTTCCTGGTTTTCAAGAAAAGCAGAAGCATTTCACAAGCTTGTGTAAAACACTGAGGAAGTTGGAAGCAAGAAAGTACTCCGTTGTTACAGAATATTTGCTTTCATAAAACCATAGAATAGTTTGGAAGAGACATCTGGGGGTATCTAATCAACCTCCTGCTCAAAGCACAGCTAGTTTCAAAGCTAGATCATGTTTTTCAGGGGCTTGTCCTGTCAAGGATGGATGTCATCTCCAAGGACTTAGATACTTTCTCCTTCTCCATAGCTCAGACTTCTTGGCCTGTCTGGCCAAGGCTGCTCAAGCCCTTTGTCACCTGGCTTGGGTCAGGACCATGAGTGGCCCGTGGCCCTTTGGCATGGTCAGGGTACCTCTTGTCTGTCACTAGGCATGGCGGTGGTGGGGTAGGAGTGATGGTGCACGTAGTGCACTTGATGGGAGGAAGTGCTGTCCCTGTGAGTTCAGGAGCAGGCATTGAGGGAGATACCAAGGAGGACCCAAGAGTCACAGTCAGGGTTCCTGGCACAGAAAGGCAGCAGACAGGCATTTAAAAGTTTCTCCTAACGTCTGAACCAAACCTCCCAGAGTGCAGTTTTTGGCCATGGCTTCTTGCTGTTTCACCTGGCCTCAGAAAGGTGTGTTTGGCTCCGTCATCCTCATAACGGCCTTTGAGTAGCTGTTGGCTGCAATTAGATTGCCACCTCCACCCAACCATCCTAACTCCCTCTACTTGACCTTGTAGGACACAATGCTGTAGGCTTCTAACCATCTAGCTCACCCTCCACCAGACCTTTCTGGATTCCCTATGTTGATTTTGGATGCAGGGGCCCACAGCTGGACAGTGTTCAAGGTGCAGTCTCCCCAGTCCTGACGGGAGAGAGGCAGTGACTCCCACACTCCTCTTAGCACAGCCCAGGGTGGAGCTACTCATAGTAAGAACAACCATGTGCTCGTATCCACCTTGGTGTCCACTGTAGCTCCCTGGCCAGCAGCAGAACTTCATATGTCTCTTGTGCCCAGTGAGTACTTCTTAATACTGTTCCTCTTTAATTCATTCAAAAAGCTCAGACATTTAGGCAAACAGATGACTACCTACATAGGAATGTGGTTTTTTACTGTACTGAAGTGCGAGTTAGCAGTCGTTCAAAAACCTTTGAAGAAGTCCAGGGCTCCCATCCTTCACTTGGCTTCTCCACATCACTCTGCTGAATGATGGTGATACTTGTTTTTGCTGTTTACTTCCTGGAGTCTGATTCAGAAAAAACTTTCTCGTTCCCCATTTCTGTACTTTATCCAAGGGGGTCTCCATGAAGGTCTGGAGAGTCTTTATTGTCAGGTATGCTTTGAAACCCATCCACAGCTGCAATTCCACATGGGGATAAAAGAAAGGCCCAGAGAAAGCAAATGCAAATTCACCAGCAGAGTGAGGTTCACCGCCTGGATGGGAGTTTCCAGCCCATCACAGCTTTGCTCCATCTCGTGGGAGTTTGGCACATTCCCTCAGATGGCTCTTTGAATCTTGTTGCCTTTTTAACAGTTGTGCTTTCTTTTATCTCTCTGTGTTGCACCTTCCGCTGGAAACAAAGGAATGTTTGCATTCAAATTTTATGCTTTCTTTTCTTCCCTGAGTGCATGGGATAATTACAGTGCCTTGCATGGACTTGTACTAATTGATCAGTTATTAGTGATAATTATAATTTACATGATGGTTTAGGAAGAAGGGGCACTTCTACAGTGGAAGTGATGCTCTAAGAATTGCTTGCTGATGTGTTAGATCATCTCCTGTGTTCTGCTCTTTGGGGAAACGGGTTAACTTCTTTTTTTTTTTATTAAGAACAAATCTTTTGCAAGAACCATCTGGCTGCTAAATTCTTCTCCTGAAGCTGTGCAGTTTGCAGGGAGTTCATTTGCGTCTTTAGCTACTAAAGAGAAAGTAAAAGTGACTGATTAGTCTAAGACTGGGACCATTCACATCAAAGTGACAGATTTTGTGAGCTGGTTTGGGGAAAGTGTTTAAAACTGGTGTGTTTTCATTAAATTTTGAAGACTGTGGGCAGAACTATGCTCTCGGCGCTCCAGCACAGCTCTCGATTCTGCACCCTGTGTTGTTATGTCAGAGTGAATTGTGTGGCTGTTAAAATTTGTGTGTGCTTGTTTGATGACTTTAAATATTGATTTTAATTGTGCGTCTTTCTTAGGGCTGTGAGTGATGATCAGAGCCACGTACAATATCCCATGTGCATAACGCAGCAACGTGCGCGGGGAGGAGAACTCAGTCTGACTCTTAAGCAGAAGGGATGAGGGAGGGGAAAGGGAAAAAAAAATCTTTGGAGGCCCCAAATTCAGCTTTCCCTGCTTCCAGGCACCACAGGGGGCTTTGTCAGAGACGTGCCATCAGCTGCCAGCCAAGTCGGGATTTCAGAAGCCTTTTTTGAGAGCTGGTGTCAGGCTGTGAAGGCTACACACAAGGCATCTTTTGAAATCCTAAGAGCGAATACTGAGTTTGTTAGCATTGCATTGGTCTCTGCAGAGAAAACATGTTCACCTGAAAGCCACCCGGCACCTTTAGGACTTGCACATCTCCACAGCCCCCAGCGTGTTTTGCGGGGCGGTGGGAAGCTGCACCCAGGGAGCAACCCCCTCTCCCTGGGCACAGGTCCCTTCCCAAGCGGCATCCAGCGAGGATCTGGCTGTGATTAATGCTCTCCCTGCCCGTGCAGACACGGTGAGCGTTGGCTTTACACTAGAGGGCTGTCTGTCCCTTTCCCTTCAGAGGAAAGGCAGGACTCTCTCTGTGCCGCGGAGGCTCTTCTCCTTTACAGCATCCGCACAATTTGACAGGGGCTGGTTTGGTCAGATGGGTAAGGTGATGTGGTCAGATGGGTAAGGTGACATGGGCTGGTTCCTGCTGCTCGCCACCTCTGCCTGCTGCACAGCATCCCTGTCCCAGTCCAGAGGGCACTTTGGAGCTGTTTGTCTCAGTGACATGAAGCGTCTCTGGTTTTCTCACCAGTCTCTCTGTCCTCCTGCGCAGGTCAGCAGGCTTTCTGCAAGAACCAGCAGGCTTCAAGCTGTAGTCTTCCCCTCCTCTTCCATCAGGCCACTTTTGCTGCCAGGAGTAGTAGCTCCGAGTGTGTGCTCTGGGAGCGAGGCATCTCCTGCTGCTGCCATGGGCTTGCGAGGAGCTGCAGCACTGGACATCTGCACGTCCACCTCTGCGCCCAGGCAGGAGGTGCTTTGGAAGTGGCAGGAGGAAGGTCTTCAGTGTCCTAGGGCTGAGAGAGATTTGGCAGCTTTCATTCCATAAGCTCAGGTGGGATGGCTTCCTCTGGCTTTCCCGTTAACAGCAGGGCTGGGACCTCTGTGGGGACCTTGGCCACCACGAAGGCCAATTAATTGCTTCAGGTCCACACAGGCACTCATATCACAGGTACATTCAGTTCTGTCCCCGCTCACCTTCATCCAGACTGGCTTTAACTTGGGTGAAGATGAAACTAGCTGAGGCTTTGCCCGGCTTAACAAACTCTGTTTGAATTCAGACCTTTCCCCAAAGCGGTGTGGCTGCCTGGAGAGATGCAACCACAAACACAAGCCCCTCCGTGACTCCCAAGTACCTTGTGCCAGCTGTGTTTGGGCCATTTGTTCCCCATCCTGGGTACCTGTGCCGTCAACATTTGGCTTGGTTTGGGCAGAAGTGGCGTTAATTGAGAGCAGCAAAGTCCCTCAGCTTTTGCTAACAAGGACCTGCTTCAGAGAGGAGGGAGGGAGGTGGGGGACGCGGCGAGGGGTCCAGGGGCCATCGGAGGGGTGACACCGGTGGGAGGGAGATGCTCTGGGGCTGCGTCCTGCACACACACCAAAGTGCAGACATCGGTTCGCTGTTAGCAGCTGATTTATCAAGTCCAGGGACTTCTCTCCCTCCCTCTTTTCTCAATTTGCAGCTAATACATCCTGAAGGGAGGGGGGGAATTAATAACGGTAATTACAGCGGCTCACACTCCTGAGCAGTAGCATTAACCACACGCATAGTGATGGATGGTGGGAGACTGCTCTGCTGGGAGATGGCCTGTTGGACCTGGTCTGCATCCACCACCACCCGCCGTGGGCTGGGACAGCAGCTGCTGCCAGATGTGAGGCAGAAGGGGGATCGGCAGTGGGAGCAGGCTGAGATCTGCTGTCACCTGAACTTGGGGCAGGGATGTCCCTGGGCTGAGCATCAGGGAGGAGCCCCTTTTCTGCTCAGGTGTCACCTGCTGCGGGCAGGTACTGCTTTGCAGGAGGGAATTGCCTGATGTCACCCATCTGCCTCGCCTTTTTGTGCTGGTCTAGCTCTGCTCCTCTGTCTAACTCTGTCTCTGGGGTGTCTATGGAGCATATAAAGGTCTGTAGAGCAGCACAACTCCTTTCAGAAACTGTGGGATTCATGGACTGATGGTTGTACCAGTGATGGCTGGACTTGATGATCTGAAAGGTCCCTTCCAACCCAAATCTATGGTTTTGGTGTGAGAAGGCAGTGTGCTGGTGCTGCTGTCTGTGCCTGTGGTGTGGGACATCCCCACGGGGCAGTTTGGGAGGTCCCTGGGGAGCTGCCCAGGCGGGTCTTGGTGGGCTGCATCGCTCCAGCCCAGCCCCTACTCCCCCACATTTACACTCCCTGTCAGAGACCAGCAGCTGCTGAATCCCTCGCTTGGATGGTTCAATTTCAATCCACAAAATGAATTTTGGGCCCTCTGGGTGAGAAAGTGTTAGCAGAGAGCAAAGGGATTCTGCCAGCCAAGCCTGTCGGGGCATTATGGGGGTGTCAGCTCCACAGGCTTTGGCATGTCATCTTTAACCCTCTGTATCTGACACTGTGCAGTGAAGTGAGACTTCAGCTGGGGCTCAGAGGCAGAGCCTGGACGATGCCCTGTGCCTTGCTCCCAAGACTGGAAGAAGGAACATCTTTGGCTTTGATGTTACCCACGAGAAAGATAATCCCTCTCTCTCCAACTGTTTAGGAAGAGCCATTTCTAATAGGACATGCTGTTTGCTGCTGGGGCATCGGCTCTGCTCTGAGGGAAGCGCAGGGTCTGGAAGTCAGGCAGTAGTTGTTTAAATGGTGTCCCCAGGTCAGTGGGCACTATTCTGGCTTTCCCAAGGCTGCATCCTCCCCTGTGTGCAGCAGAGGGTGGTCCCGGGCCCTGGGAAGGGGCTCTGTGTGGGGCTGGGGATGCTGGGGAGCAACGTGTGTGCCCCGTTCCTGCCCGAGGAATGGCTTCATGTCTGAATAATGGGCCCTTGTTCTCCCAGGTTGGAGGGGAGCACAAAGGGAGCAGCACAGCCAAAGAGAGACATTCATATGAGTGGCACAATGAATGAATCTGAGCTGCTTCCTGGGAACCAGCCCAGAAGAGACTGACTTCCCGTGGCCGTGGCTTTCTAGTGGGAAATGCTCTTCTTTCGCTGTATTTATTTTTGGCTTTCCTAGTGTTTTGCTAGGCTTACAATTAATCCTAAGCTTCTGGGTGGCCAGCTGGGCTGTGGGGACAAAGTCTTCTTCAAAGCAGTTTGCTTGGTAATTTCCTGAGGACCTTGGACTTACTAGGAGCTTGGGAGGGCTTGACCTGGGTCCCCCTGGGGCGTGCGCACGCATCGCTTTGGGTGGAGAAGATGTACCTGTGAGGGCAGCCCATGTGGGTTGGCGGCTGGAGAAGCCCCTTGGCATGCCCCCATCAGATGGACAGGGAATTGGCTCTCCCTTGGGAGAGGTGGTAAGTTGGTGCTGGGAGCTGGCACGTGGGGAAGGGACCGATGGCATGTCGCTGTATGCGTGAGCTGGTGGCAAGCTGACGCGGCGCGTGTTGCACGTGTGTTAGAGCTGGGCTTGTCGCTCACCCGGGTGTGCCAGGCATGTTTTAATTGTCATGAGGATCCCTCAGAACAGACTTTGCCTGCTCCAGCCTTGCCACCTGCGCAGCGCTATGTGAAACGTCTTGGGACTGCGCTGTGATGGATGGGCTGCGGGACTGGCAGGCGCTCAGCTCCCCGGGACTCCCTGCGCTGCACGGTCTCTGCCTTCGGTGCTGGAGGGGGATCCCAACCCTCTGACGTGCTCAGTGCCTTCCCTTTGAGCTTGCTTTATTGGCAAACACCCAGTGGGTGCCAGCCAAGGCGGATCTCTCTCTGCTGTGGGCTCGTTTCCCTGCCTGCACCCTCTTTCCTCCTCCCGCTGCAGCTGAGGTGGACCCTCTGGAGGTGTTTGAGCTGTGTCGGTTTTGGCTGGGTTTCTGAACCATTCCAGCTTTCTCCTCTCTTCCTAAAATGAAGGCTTCACTGCTGCTCGTCCCAGCGTGACTCCCTTGCCATGGACATAAATACCCTCTTTCCTGCTCATGAAGCCACCCGGCGAGGCGTGGGCTCAGAGGGGGGAAACTGCCGATGCCGATGCTCCTGAAAAGCCTGGTGATGAGTGAGGGGTTTGCTCTGCTCCCTGTGTGCCGGTGGGAGAGGGGCGTCACGGAGCCGAGGCATCTGCTGCCGTCTGCTGCAATGCAGACAGCCTTCGGGCCAGCAAGCAGAGCACGGGGCCACCTGGCCGGGGCACCAGGTCCAGCTCTGCTGGTGGCCTGCTGTCAGCCACATGATTTAGTGGGTGACAAACAGAGGCCAAGGGCCAGCAGCTCCCACCGCCCCTGTGTGTGACTGAGGCAGCCCCTCCTGATAAATCCATGTCAGCGTATTGTTGTCCTTTTGTCTGCAGAGAAGGGTGACAGTTGTCATGTCTGAGTGCAGCCCGAGCACCACGGGGCAGGAGATGGGGCAAAGCGGTGGCTGGCAGTGCTGCAGGGACCGGGTCCTGTGCTCTGAGCCTGGGGATGGCAGCCCTGGGCTCCTGAAAAAGGGATGTGAGCTCTCCCTGTGTGCAGGGCTGGAGCAGAGCAGGCGTGTTCTGCTCTAAAATGGAGAGATCCTGTGGATTAAAGGCATGAGCCCGACACCTGGCACCAGGAGACGTGGGAAGTGATAATGGGAGATAGGGCTATAATGGCACAGGAATCTCTCGGTATGATGGGAGCTAAATGACATGGTAAGGAAAATTGCACCTCGTTGTGAGTGTCAAAATCGACAGAGAGGAAAAGGAGATGAACAGTGTTTGCAAGTGTACCCCAACAGCTCCTGTGAAAGAGTCTGGATCCACCTTGGGATCAGGCTGGAGCTCGCATCATCCCCAGCTCCCCCTCCTGCTTCCCCCAGACCTCTCCTGCTTGGGAAGGACAAGATGACGGGCATCATGGTTCAGGACAAGTGCACACTCGTGCAGCCTTGTAGCAGCCCCCCAGGCGTTTCTGGACGGTGAGGCTGTGTGCTTTGTTATAAGACCAGAGCGCCTGTCATGGAGCGTGGACACGCCTGGATGCATGATGCTGTGCACGCGTGTGGGGCTACGTGAGCAGAGTCCACACGTGTGTTTCCTCACGCAAGCAGGGCATGGTGACTGCTGCAGGAGGGGCTGCTTGTGTTTCTTCCATGGGACAGGGATGAAAATGATCAGGGGATGAGCACACAGCTTGCGGAGGGAAAGGGGCTGCAGCTTACTTGTCAGCCAAAAGAGACATGAAAATGAGAGACATGGAACAAAAATAATCAGACAAATGTCTATTCTGAATACAGGCTAATGAACGCCAAGCCTCTTGTCAGTTGTTGGCATTGCTGTGTGTTCCAGGGGCTGAGCCCTGTGTGATCTCACGGGTTTGGAGCTGATGAGGCACAGGCTCTGTGCTGAGAAAGGCACCAAGGCACAGTGGTGGTCCCTGTTGTCACCTGCGTGTTGGCTCCAGGGGAGCTGGGACCCCGGTGCACGTCTCGGTGTGGGGCTCTGGCATCCAGAATGGGAGCATGTGGGAAGCGGGATAAAAACTGGGTGAGGAGAAAATGGAAGGTCTGTATGTAAATCAGTGAAGCCTCCTCCCTGGGAGAATCATGGTTCCTTCCACCCCCTTCTCTCCAAAAAGACCTAATTTACCGAGGACACAAAGAGAGTTTGACACGAGGAGAGCTCAAAGGGGCTGGAGATACTTGATGTCAAAGGCAGATGGACAAGGTGGGCCAGTATAGAGGAGAAAGCACAGTGACAAATGGCACAGGATGGCTTGGCTGTTGCTTCTGATACAACAGCCAGATGGCAACACGCTGAAAAGCATAGGAGGAGAGTGTTTCGCTAGCGGGAGAGTCCGCCGGAGCTGCCTCCCACAAGGTCCTGCTGAAAGTCCACGGAAGGTGCAGTGAGGGCCACCTATTTATATTTCCAGGAAAACATCCAGCAATGCCAGCCTGCAGAATCTCCTCCTTCTGGCAGGGACAGAGGAGAGCTGGGGCTACGAGACAGCCCTGCCGCCTGCGGGAACGCAAAGGGTGCTCATCACCAGTGTAGCTGCTTCTGGAAAGCCAGCAGCTGATGCCACCAGCCACAGCACTGCCCCTCTCTGGACCCTGTCTTCTCCTCGCCCAGCAGTTGTGGGTGCTGCCGCATCCTTGCAACCCACTCCCTCTCAAGCAGTGCCACCTTGTTTTCTTAGAATCATAGAATCATAGAATCATAGAATCATTCAGGTTGGAAGAGACCCTTGGGATCATCGAGTCCAACCATCTACCCTACTCTACAAAGTCCTCCCCTACACCATATCCCTCAGCACCACATCTAATCGTCTCTTAAACACATCCAGGGATGGTGACTCAACCCCCTCCCTGGGCAGCCTATTCCAATGCCCGACCACTCTTTCTGGGAAGAATTCTTTCCTCATGTTCAGTCTAAACCTACCCTGTTGGAGCTTGAAGCCATTCCCTCTCGTTCTGTCATTAATTACCTGGGAGAAGAGACCAGCACCAACCACTCTACAGTGTCCTTTCAAGTAGCTGTAGAGAGTGATGAGGTCTCCCCTCAGCCTCCTCTTCCTCATACTAAACAGTCCCAGCTCCTCTTGCTTCAGAGGAGCTTGCTAAGGAGGGGAGTGAGCAGGTTATTCTTCAAAGCGTAGCACCAACATCTGGAGGAGCAGAAACAAGGCTTGGGAGGCAGAAGGTGGTAGGTAAAGGTGAATGCTGAAGCCACGTTTAGCAAAGGTGGCCGTGCCTTGCCCAGTGTTACCAAAGGACTGAGGCTGAGCTACGGGTGCTGCCGAGCTGGGGGACGGGTGCTGCAGGGTGGTCCTGCACCCACACTTCGGGGCAGCCCCTCTGCTTCTGCCACCACGTCTGCTGCCCAAGAGCTTCTCCCCGTGTTTCAATCGCTTGTGGCTGAGCCTGACCCCTCTCCCTCTGAGAGCCCTCCCTGGTGGCTGCTTTGCTTCTGCTCCCCGTCCCCATCCAGCGATTCACTTGCCGCTTGTTCGTTTGGATTTGTAACAGTCCTTCTGCACGCCCCATAACGAGGGCTTAATGTGCAGCATTTCGCTGAGTCTGTAGCCTTTGGAGCTTTTTGTGGAGCCTCTTTGTGGCCTCCCTGGGCACATTATTGGAGCAGCACAGTCCCAGGCACACTGTTGAAAGCAGATGTCATGCTAGTTAATACAGAAGTGCCTCCATTGCTTCTTCCCGGGGAGCATCCAGTCCTGGCTGTTTGTCAGATGGGGGAATGGAAGTAACGCTGGCTTCCTCCTCGCTGCTCTCGGCTGCTCTACAGGTGCATGGCCAAAGCTTCACCCACTGCTTCTGGTCCTTTGGTTTGCTCCCTCTCAGATCGAGAGGCCGCTGTGGAGAAGTTTCGTGGTGCCACCTGAGAGGGTCCCTCAGCCCCGGTGGGAAGAGCGTGTTTGTGCTCCCCGTGCAGCAGGTTGGCAGCAGTTCATCCTGAGCAACTGTCTAGCCAGTTCTTCAGAACAGCACTGGGAAATATGCAAATTTAACCTTTGAATTTACTGTGCTGTTCTTTTCCTGGGAAATGTCACTCGGGGCATCAAGCTGGGATTGCCTGGTCTCAGGAGGGGACTGGGCATTGGTGGCATGTGTGCTGTCTCTGGGGATGCATCCGGATGCCCCCCAGCATTGGGAGCAGGGTCCTCCAGAGAGCCTTTGGGTGCTCCCGTGCTCTGCCTTGCTGTCAGCAGAAGCCACCCTGAACCGATCTGATCTGATGGGTGGAACATGCTTCGGTGACTTGAGCTGGCTCCTGAGTGACGTCGGGAGGATTATGTGGCGGTGGCCGGGTGTTGGGTGAGGGAGCTGTCATCAGTGACACCTCTCGCAGCAGCGAGAGCAGGGGAGGGCTCCTCTGCCTCTGGGGAGGGCAGCACCTGCAGGGTCGGATCCAGATGATGCTGCTGCTGCGGCAGGAGGGATGTCCCCATTCAGTTGAAGAGCTGAAGGAAATCCCAGCTGCCAAAGCTAGCAAGGGACTGATAGGACCATCCTAGCTCAGGACAGAGACTAAGATGAAGGGCTGAGTTTACAGGCTGCCCCTAAGTAGGTACTGATGGCGCAACACAGAGTTGTGAATACAGTGTGGCAGGAGGGATGCTGCAGGTGGATTTCAGCACAGGTGGATAACCAAAGGCTGTATCGACATCCCTAGAGGGCTTTGCTATGGTTGCTGGACCATCCGTGCCAAAGCCTTTCTTGTCACATCATCTCCGCTGCTTTTATGAGCTCCTACTAGCGGGGATAGGCTGGTCTCTGCAGCTTTTCCACCACACCTATGTGGACTGTGCCAGCTTCAAGTGTGTCTTTGGGGAGGCAGAAGACACCTGAAGAGCGCTGTGAATGGCTCCGGTTGTGTGGCCCCGGTGCAGAATGTTCCCTGCAGCTTTTTACAGAGTTATTACAGTTGCCAGGACAGATCTGTCTTTGTTCAGGACAAATGCTTCAGGGTCAGCAGAGCAGGAGCTCTCAAAGAACAAGCCAAGGTGTGCAGCTGGGCTCTCCTCCAGGACCCTCCAGTAACAGCCAGCGTGGGCAGCTCCAGGCAAGCAAGACCCTGGAATAACAGAGCAGAGCACAGCCTGCCTTCACAGGCAGCCCTAAAAATAGCAAAGCAGGATGTCCATGTGATGGGTTTCAATAGGAAAATAGATTCATTTTCCAGCTCCCAGAGGGGTTTTTGGAAACAGCAGAGAGTAAATAAGGGTTTTGAAAGTGATGACAAATACCTTGGAGGTGCCCTTCCAAGCAGCCTTAACTATTTGAAATTGTACTCGCATCTCCAGTGGCTCTGAGAAGGGGAGTGTGAGGCCCTACAGATCTCCAGATCTAGCGTGCTCTTATTTGCTTGGGTGCTAATTAAGAGAATGTGGAAGCTCTGCTGTGTATTCTGCAACTCTCTGTAAATTCAGATAAGAGCCATTACAAATCCATCACAAGGTGTATTAAAATCTCCTTAATTAATAAACAATAAACACAGCAGCCTGCAGGAGAAGGCCTGTGAGCACTGGAGGGAAACGTAGGACAGGGAGGAGGTGGGGAGGATGCTGCCCAGAGGGTCCTCATCCCCCAGGAGCCAGGCAGCACCGCACGGAGAGCCCTGGCAGGCTTTGCACAGGAACAATGCTGATCCCACAGCCGAGAGCTGAGGGGTCAAGCTCCTGCCAGAGTCCTTGGTATTGCCAAGGTATTTCCCTGAGGCCACCTGGAGACCAAAAAAGTATCAGTCTTTGTCTTGGCAATGTGGGAGGAAAGATGAGAGCGGTGCGGGGATGAGTTTTCCTGTTCTGTGCCACCCGAGGGGGTATGGCCAATGGTGAGTGTCACCCAAGAGACACTGGATCAAGGCCCTGTGGTAAGAAGAGGGCCTTGTACCAGACGTGGCCAGAAGCAACAGCCCACCCCAAGGCTGTGCAGGCATTCTGGACTGGAAGGTGATGGACTATTTACACAGAGAAGAATAGCTCAAAGTGGCGTTGGGGGTTAGTGTGTTATCACCTCACAGCAACGGTTTGTGAGGACCATGCTTCTGAGCCCACTTGCAAACTGGGCTCTGAACTGGCCCAAAGCCTGCGTGAGTGCCTTAGCCATTAGGGCAACTTTGGACTTTGCATGCTCCTTGGCCAGAAGCGCCTTCCTGGTCTGGATACAGCCCTTCCTAATCAAGTTTTCTTGAAACTAGCACTAACGTGGAGTTTATACCATATTCACATTTTCTGATGAAGAATCACCTCTCAGAAGGCGATCCTCACTTGCCTAAAAAGAAAGGACACTGGGATTTGAGCTGCAGGTGTGGTTAATACATGGATGCAAGAAGGAGGTGGGTTCCTGGATGGGGAACTCAAGTTTCCAGTTGTGGTGGAAAGCTATGGAGAGCATTGACCTACTTGCAGATGGAAGATATTGAGGAAATCCCGTAATATGTCCTTTCAAGGAACTTAGGTCCTGAGAACAGGGGCTTTATTGTCCTCTGGGAGCTGGCAAGGGAGGTCCACAGGTGACATGGAACAATTTCTTTTGCAATAGCTCACTGAGTAGTATTTCCATCTCAGGAAGCGTTTCCTCTGCCAGACATGGATGCTGTGCTGGTGTCACCCACTTCTGTGGTATGCTGCCTCTGGGGACGTAGCATTTAAATTCACGTTAGTGTGCCAGTACCTTGGGGAGAAGTGTCAGACCAAGACAGACCTGCTCTTCTGTCCCTCTTCTCCATGTTGCTCTTCTACCAGATGGTCTGGGCCTTTCTGGTCTCCACTGCCTTTAGGACACCAAGGGCAATAGCTGAGAGGGACACAGCATTACTACTGGGTGGGAGTGAAGCCACCAAAAGGACACAGCCTGCTTTCAGTAAAGCTATTGAAATTCATGTGTTGGCAATGATGGTGCAGCTTCTTCAGGAGCAAGAAGGCAGTTGTGTCCCTTGCTTGGTGGGTTCAGAAGTCTGAATGTCCCTGGCATGGTTTATTACTCGGCTGATCCTGATGAGGTGATGTTTGAGCCCATCGTGAAGCGTTGCTTTGTCCAAACTGCCTTTCACTCCCTGTGGTTCTCCCAATTTGTGTCAGCTGAGGGTTGATGAGGTGATGTGTGTGACAAGCGTCTGGGTTCTGCGCTCACAAATCAGCAGGGCCAAAGGAGAACTCGCCAGGCAAGGATGCAAGGTCTAAATAATCCTCAGATAGCATCTTAAAGCCCTGACAGGCTCCGGACGGGTGGTTTCTAAAACAGACTCTATTTTCCACCTGCCCTGGGGCAGAAATACTGATCTAATACAACTACCTGAAAGGAGGTTGTAGAGAGGAGCATGTTGGTCTCTTCTCCCAAGGAACAGGCGATGGAACAAGAGGAAATGGCCTCAAGTTGTGCCAGGGGAGGTTCAGGTTGGATATTAGGAAAATTTTTTACACTGAAAGGGTTATTAGGCCTTGGAATGGGCTGCCCAGGGAAGTGGTTGAGGCACCATCCCTGGAGGGATTAAAAAGACAGGTTGATGCAGTGCTTAGTGACATAGTTTAGTGACATGGGTTTTTTTTGTTTTTGTCAGAGTTAGGTTGATGGTTGGACTAGATGATCTTAAAGGTCCCTTCCAACCTAGACAATTCTATGATTCTATGCTCTGTCTTCTGTGGGCTATGCCAGCAGATGGTTCAGCCCCTCATAAGCCCATCATGTCCTTCGATGTCTGTTCCTGGCACCTGCACCCTCTCATGGCCATTCCCTGTCCTGGGTGAGCACGTCTCGTGCTCCCAGCTCTCTTGGCCCCAGGGCACCTTGCTGGGAAGCTCTAACAGCCATGAGTTTGTCCCTTTGGGACAGAGGTTGGGACCTTGGAGTCTGGCCTGAAAATAGCAAAATAAGTACAATTGCTATGTCTCCGTTAAAAAAAAGTCTGTCTGGTTTCAGGTTGCACTGTCTAGACAGGGAGCAGGCAGGCTGGCAAGGAGCAGTGGGGTTCCTGTGGTGGTGGCACTCACATGTACCTCTCCAGCTGTGTCCAGCTGTTCCCGAGGCAACTGTCCAAGGGGCTGAATGGCTGTGTCCCCTGTCCCCAGCAAGGAGACCCTTCCTTGGTACCCACACTAAAGGTTCCCAGCCACCACTATCTCTTGTGGGTCCCTGTCCAGGGAGGGTGACAGGTCCAGTTTCAGTGGTCACTGCTTGAAAGCTGTGCTGTGGTCTCAGTGCACCTGCCAGAGCATGGTGGGGCTGGAAGGGCAGTGACAGAGGGCTTTTCATGGGGGGTTGTGTGTACTGATGGGTCTGTTGGAGATCCCTGACATGTTACTGCACTCCAGCCTGGGTGCCCCAGAGCTGTGTGAAGCTCCCACCCTGTCTGCCCTGCCAAGGAATCCCTTGAGTGGGCTACAGCCACCCAGGCAGATGGGAGCAGCTCTTGCTCCAAGTGCAATCCTGGGGGTGTTTGAGGAGAGCTGGGGCAGCAGGGCTGTGCCATCAAACCTGGGACAGAGGAGGATGCACAGGGGCTGGAAAGCTTTGCCTCCTGGACATGTCTCAGGCTGGCAGGAGGGGCTGGGTGTCCTCCACAGCGAGGTGAGGAGAGCCAGACCCTGTGCAGGGCAGAAGCTCTCCATCCCATGTGCTTTGCTCCCCGGGATGCCTAAACAATCTGCATAGAAGGTGGGTGGCGCTTCATGCACGCTTGGAGGTTGGCCATGCCACCAGGGAAGCCTGTACAAGCCACAATGGTTTCTTGGACATGCATCCAGCATCAGATGGTGGGCTGTGTAGGAGTAAAGGGGTGCCTGTCCCATTCCCATCTTCCACATGCTGCTTTGCTTGGCTCCAGAGATAGTCTGCTTCTGCACATCTGCCATGTGAGACCTGATCTGTCTGTAACGTCTGCAGGTCCCCTGTTGTCTGAGGAGAGATGGGGCTGCTTAGTTAAAACCACAAACGCTAATTGCTTATCCTTATGGCACTGATCACATTCATCTGAATTGCCACAGACCTCCCTCGCATCTCCAGAGGGAAGGGACCTCAGTGGTGGCTAAGATACGTGTGAGATGGCCCAGCCCTGGGTGGTAACTCAAGTGCAGTCGAGGAGATGGTGTCCGGAGCTGTGTTTGGACCATGGTTCTGGGGTGTCCTTGCGAGCACCCTGCCCTGGGGAGGAGAGTGGTGTTGGTGTAACATGTCTGTTACACCAACAGCTGTTGTTCCTGTGAGTTGGCGGTGTTTGGCCAGCAGCGAGGGCATCATGGATGGACTCATTCTGCTGGAATTCACCTGAGGAAGAAGATGTGATGTGGGAGGCAACTCCTGGCTCATCGGTGCAGAAGCACCTTTGCAGGGACCTCAGCTGGAAGTTCTTGGGTCCTGTGGAGGGGGTATGGGCACGTTTGCCACTTCCCTGCCACCGCCTGTGCATTCACAGCGGGACTCCCATCTTTGACAATGTATGGCAGTTGCGTCCATCCAGAGCTGGAAGGAATTTTGGGTGAGAGCTGTAGCTACAGCAGAGGCTGCCTCAGCTCTGGGATATCGGCATTTCTTCCCAAATTCACTCAGGAGCGAACATGTGAGCTGCTTGGGCACATGTCTAACTGCAGCTGGAGAGGAAAGCAGCAGAGATTTCAAATGGCATTGCCTGTTTTACCATTTTAGGAAGAAGTGTGTCTTATTATAATTGCCTTGCTTATTTGGAAGAAAAAAAACACTGTGGTTACTAGAAATTCAATATAGAAATTACCAGTTACTACCCTCTGTAGACTAATTTTGAGGGTAGAAGAAGAATGAGGAATTTAATGCACACTATAATGAATGTCAATCTTCTCTCTTAATGAATAGGAATCACAGTTTGCTGCACATTGTAGGGAAATGAAAAGCATCCAAAGTTCAATTCACTTTTTTTTTTCCTTCCTTTCTTTCTTTTTTTTTTTTTTCCTTTTTGAGAGAGATAATACCGCGCACAGCAGATGGGCACATTCATTTGTGAACGTTAAGGATTTTTATCTCTCACTGTACAAGTCAAGGTCTTCCTTCAACTGAGCTTTGTAAAATTTCCTATACAAGCCCAGGCATAATGCCGTTTACAGAGCTGGATCCTTGAGAGCGAAGTGGGTCTGGGTTTTTTTTCCCCCTCTCCTTTAGCAAACCATCCAGACAATTAAAAGCAGAGATGACCCAGCCTGTGCTTGATATATGCCTGCTATTCTCAGCCCTGGCTTTGCCTGCTGGATGTGTGTGTGTGTGTGTGTGTGCACGCACAATTAAGTCCCTCGGAGGGGACACAAACTCCCCCGTCCTATCGCTGCACATGAAAGTGGTTCCTCTGCCTGCTTCCTCAGCTGCTTCCCCTGCCAGCTGGGATCCCCCGCTGGGAGCCAGAGGACGAGTTTGCATCAGAAGCTTTATGTTTGAAAAGGCCGACGTGGCTAGCATGGGACGGGCTTATTCCTGGCCGAGGAGGCTGCGCAGGAATTTGTCTTTAATAGCAGGGCGAGGGTGGACTCCTCAATCCATGACACCTCGATCCATGAGAGCTTGCTTTGCCGGTGTGATGTGGGGTCTCTGGAGGAGCAGAGCATCCCGAACGGATGAGGGGGACGATGTCTGTGGGGCAGCAGAGCCTGTATCGTGCGTGAGGAGCCCTTCTGAGTCCCCATGTGTCCCCACTGGTGCTGTTCCTTGGCAGCTTTGTCACTGTGGGAGAATCACCCTCCAGTGCAGTTCGAGGGACCTCCTGGAAGTGCCTGAGCTCCCGATCAGGGTCTCAGCTAAGCTGGGCTGGACATTGTGCCTTTATGACTCCATTAGTATCTTGGCTAGCTTGGAGGCAGTTTTAGGACACCTTGCTGCAGGTAGCCCATGGCTAGAGGCCAGCAGCCTGGCTGGCATTGTGGCTGGCAGCAGAAGGCTTGGTGGACATCTCTGGTGATGGGACCAAGGCCCTCAAGTCCTCTGGCTGATGCAGCTGGGATGGCTGAGCAGGTCTTGCTTGTCAGTCTCTCTAAACAGTGGTGGATCATTGCTAATGGTCTCCTGTCTCATTAGAAGTTATTCCCTGAGCCTGGTTGTCCTTTAGACTATGACTGGCTTTGCAGATTTCTCCTTGCATCTCTCGGGGTTTTGAAGTCACAGCACTTGTCTGCATGGGAGAACCACGTTCACCTGAGCACCAAGCCAAGCCCTAGCCTGGCCTGGAGGGACAGTGATGGAGAGTGTCCTGTGGCCACAGATCCATATTACAGTCTCATGGTTTGGGCCAGACATACGCATGGAGTAAGAGCTGCAGGAAGGACCTGCACCTGCCCTGAGCAGGTCCATCTTGCTGTGTTTTCTTCTAGTTCCCTGAGCTAAACTGCCCTAGGACTCTTGGGAAGGAGTTTCTTGAGGAACAGCACCCTCAGGTGACTCATCTGTCAGCTGTGCAGGTGGGGCAGTGCGTGCTGAGCCTCTCTGAGGGTTGTGGTTTGGCAGGTGGGACCATGTTGCTGCCCATTCCCCTATCCCAAGCCTTGCAGCGCAGGCCATAGTGGGCTAGAGTGGGCCAATGCTGCCAGTGCAGCCCAGTGCTAAACCATATCTCTGCATTCTGAGACCTTTCTGTGGGAATATCCAGACCTTGTGGAGCAGTGTCTATGGGGACAGAGCATCATGAGAAGGGCACTCTGACAACTATGGTTCAGGTCCTCTTCTCAACCTGGTCTCTGATGGACTATGTGCAGATCTTCCTAAGACCTGCTCATCTGATTTTTGTCTCCCTCTCCTCCGCATGGACAGCAGTTCATGTGGGCATGGCTCTCTGTGATGTGGATTGCTTCTTGCATGCAGTGAATTCATGCTGATGAAGGCATGTGCAATGCCTTCATCGTGGTCGGAAGCTGGAGGGTCTGAGATGGTCCATAACTCCATGAAGGTCCGTTCCACAAAATCCCATGGTGTCCCCGTCTCCTGCTCATTTTGTGACTTCCCTCAGGCTTAAGCAAAGACAGAGCTAAATCTCTTTTCTGGAGCTAATTTAGCCCATCAGCTGCTAAAAACTATGATTTCTGTACCCCTACGGCTACCCTGTGGTCCGAATCTGTTGGACTCAGCAATGAGGCGAAAGAGGATTTGGGTTGTATGTGAGAGTTGGGGGTACCACACAGCTGGGCCTCCCCCTGCAGGTACTAGCGCCCGGGGCTCAGGCACGAAGGTTGCCAAGGGTTTGGGATGTGTGGGTGCAATGAGGGGAAAGGGAGTTCTGAGGGGCAGGTGGGGGACAGAGCTGAGGGCTTGGCCCCATCAGCCCAGGGCTGAGAGAATCACAGAATGGTTTGGGTTGGAAGGGACCTTAAAGCCCATCCAGTGCCACCCCCTGCCCTGGGCAGGGACACCTCCCACCACAACAGGTTGCTCCAAGCCCCCTCCAACCTGGCCTTGAACCCCTCCAGGGATGGGGCAGCCACAGCTTCTCTGGGCAACCTGGGCCAGGCTCTCACCACCCTCACACCAAACAAGTTCTTCCCCAGATCTCATCTCAGTCTCCCCTCTTTCAGTGTCAAACCCTTCCCCCTCCTCCTAGGGCTACCCTCCCTGATCCAGAGTCCCTCCCCAGCTTTCCTGGAGCCCCTTGAGGGACTGGAAGGGGCTTCACGGTCTCCCCGGAGCCTTCTCTTCTCCAGGCTGAACCCCTTCAACTTTTTGAGCCTGTCCTTACCAAAAAGAATGTGCCTGCAGAGCCTGGCTTGCCCTCTGTGTCAGTCTGGTGTCCACATCAATCCCTCAGAGAAGGAGGTGGCTTGCACGAGCCATGGGAGCCCCATGGCCAGTGCCTTGGGGGGTGGAGGAGAGGGGAGGCAGCTCCCCCCCAGGCAGGGGTGCCCTGGCATAGGGCTGGGGAGGCTGATGTGGTCCTGGGGAACTGGAAGGTATTTTTCTGTCTGTTTTCTCTCATGTGCAAATGCAAACTCCAGCTGAGCAGATGCCGGCTCTGTGCCAGAGGAGTTTAGAGTTCCACTGTTTTAAAATATTTATTAATGTGAAGATGTAGTTAGCACTTAAGCTGAGGCAATACAGTAGAAGTCTTTTTGTTGGAATGGAAGTTAGTGATGCTGAAAAGCCATTAAGCTGTAAATATAAACTATATTAAGTGCTCAGTAGCAACCTTAAATATCCCTTTGTTGGCTGCTCTGCTTCTGCAAGGCTGAGTGTCTGTTGAGGGGATTACTCACTGCTCTCGCTCTGTGGTGTGCCCAGCTCTGCCCAGTACCTTCTAGAGGGGCATGAATGGCTTTTCCGGCGAGATTTCCCGAGCATCACAGCTCAGTGCTTGCCTTTTGGCCGATGGTTATTCCACAGCCAGGGCTGTGAATGGGACAAGGTGACCGAGCAGCTCTGCTCTGCCTGGAGAGATCCCCGCAAGGGCTGGTGCTTCATTTCTCTCTTCTTGGCCCCTGGTATCTTCCAGAAGCTGCTCGCTTGCCCTTAGGTCTGGCAGATCCCAGGCTGAATTCCCACCTGGCCCTGGAGGCACCAGCACCAGGGTCCCAGGCAGGAGGGAGGCTCTGGGCCAGACGCGATGCTGCCTGGACGAGTGCTGCTGGTGGACACATCTCACTGCCACCCGTGACCAGCCCCTGCTGAGGAGCTTCTCCCCATCCAAATGGGCTCTTTGCCCAGTATGGGATCCGCCCGGATCCCCTCGTCCTTGCAGATCAGTCCAAAGAGATGGGCTTTTCCCAGAAAAGTCCTGCTTCCATCCCTCCATGCAGGCAGCTCATCGGGAGAGCCAGAAGCGAGGAATGGGGTGGTGTTGGCCATTTGTGGTGGTCAGTGGGTGGGTGACTGTGTTCCCCAAGTGCCTGCTCAGCACAGGGCAAAGCAGAAGAGCAGCAGAAGCCCTCAGGGTCTGCATTATGAACCCTCCTGCTAGCCCGGTGCCCTGCCGTAGTGCCAGCCCGGCTCTGCTGCCTGGGGTTTAACAAACCTTGTCATTTCTGTGTCTTGACATGCTGAATCCCAGTAGCTGGTTTTGGGTGTATTATCACAATGAAAAGAGCTGTTTGGGCAGCCTGCTCCTCACCCTTCACAGCCCTCCCACAGCCTGTGTGGACCCTGTCTGCATCCCCTGTTTGGCCGAGTCCGTTTGTGCTGCCAGCCCAACAGTGGCGCCTGATTTAGTAAACTCCCTTTGCCCGGGAGAGCTCATATTTAAATCTTTAAAACCAACCTGAATAAAGATTGAAAAAATTTCAGCTCGCTCTGGCTGCTGAAAGCATGAAGCTGTATGGATTTCTTAGGCAATTAAATTTTACATAATAGAGTAACTAGACTGTACAAATTTAAAGAGCACCTGGAATATGCAGGCATATTCTGAAATTTCTAATCTCATATTTCAGCTCTAGACCATTAATCTGTCACATTTCTTGCCTCTTTTTCTTTTCTATCCACACTGCTTCAGAGTTGGGATAGTGCTGGTAAATGCAGCTCTTCCACGTTCGCCTCTAGTCCCTGTTCTGTTGGCTGCTCATCTCCTACACCATGGGCATGAGCACCTTCTCCTCTTCAGATCCCGGGCTCAGTGTCGTGGTTTTTTGGAGGAGAATGGAGCACAGCTTCTCATCATCACTCGTCACTTTGCCTCTGCCTTGTCAGGAAGCAGTTCTGCAGCAGAGCCAGGGCAGATGTTTGGGGATGGGAGCACCATCCGCAGAGACAGCATGGACCTTCCTGGGGAGAGGGGGTGCAGCCTCATGACACTGTCATGACACCATCATGCACGGAGCTGGTGTGCTGTTGGGGGGACACGGGCTGGGTGGGCAATAGGAGGGATGCACAGGTGAGGGGGGGCAGGTCACTGAAGAACCCACATCACACAAACCTTTGGCGAAACCTGTTCGCTTCCATCCTGTCATCTGCTGCCCTGCTACTTGGTGGCTGAATGTCATAGAATCACAGAATTGTCTGGGTTGGAAGGGACCTTTCAGATCATCGAGTCCAACCATCAACCCAACACTGACAAAACTCCTTACGAAGCCATATCTCTAAGCAGTGTGTCTACCTGTCTTTTAAATACCGCCAGGGATGACGATTGCACCGCTTCCCTGGGCAGCCTGTTCCAACGCTTGACAACCCTTTCATGGTAAAAACTTTTCCTAATATCTCATCTAAACCTCCCTCCGCACAACTTGAGGTCATTTCCTCCTGTCATGGCTGTGCGTGTAACCGTGTCTCCAGGTCGCACGCCCTCCCATGCCCTTCTGGGCACCCTGCTGACCTCCAGGTACCGCAAGCCATGGTGGTGGCTTCCCCTGGCCATGGCAAATGCCCTTCTTCCTCCCCTCCACACTCATCCCTGTGCAGCGGCTGCCACCTGCCAGCAGCTTCCACGCCGGGATGATGCTGCAGAGCCCCGTCACCGCCAGCCCAGCCTTCACTTCTTTATTCTGCCCTGGCTGCTGGCTTGCCCCCAGGACACGCCGGAGCGTGTAATCCCCTTTCCGTTGGGCAGCTAATTCTGGTGTGCTGGTCCCTGCCCTGCTACTTCTCATCTATGTTTACCCCCCTAAGCTGCTTTCCCAGGTCAGGTGGACAGCAGTGGTGTTTCTGCTCGCTCTCCCCGGGCAGGAGGATGCTCCGTGACTGTGAGCAGGTCTGTGAGAGCGAGCTCACCCCAGGAACCAGAACTGTTGGTTATTCTCATTTAAAGCCTGAGATGCACCCAGCGGCGTCTGGGCCCTGAGCCTGGGGAGGATCGGGGGGAACACCTGGATGTTTTCTGCTTTCCCCAGTGCAGCGGTGGTGGCTGTGCCTGTCTCACCTCTTGGGGCCCTTTCCTGCCCTGGGTTACAAATTCCTTGTTGGCAAGCAGTTGTAAACAGCCCAGCTGTATTAACCCTGCTGCTCTGAGGGCTCAACAGGCTGCGTGTCTAGTGAGGAGACTGCTTTGGCAGGCTGATACCCTTCTGACAGCTTGTGTTTGTTTGTGCTGTTGCAGGTTTCTCCGCACAACTTCCCTGTTGGGGAGTTAAAGGGGAAATTTTTTCCCTTTACCCATCACAAGAGCGTCCCCCAGCTCTCCAAACGGAGACCCTTGTGGTCTCACTTGGGGGTACAGATGCCCAGATCTGCTGAAAAGAGTGGCTGGTGTAGTTTTGTGCATTGCTTGGAGGAAATCAATGGGCTCTCTGTTCAACAGTAGTCTTTATTCTAGGAAAAGAAAGGGCTGAAGTCATGGTTATAACATTGGAGAATGTTTTTGCCAGAAGATGGTAAAACAAACATGAATTGCAGGTCATATTTATTGCTAAACCTCATCCCTTGTTTCTCCGGTGCCTTTGATAGCTGGACAAGTTGGTGGTCTCACCCCTTTGCCCTGGGAGGTCTGGACATCGTAGCAGGGCAGCACAGCTCCAGCGAGCCACAGGGGGTGCTTCCAGATGCCTTTTCCTGGATTAATCCAGCTCTTTTCGGTAGGGATTGTGTCTGTAGAAAGCACTGGATGTGATGGGGGCCTGACTTCTGGCTGGAACTCTGGCTGCTTGTAAAATGCTGATGGTCGTTCGAGAAGGAGAACCAGTCAATGACTAAGGGAGTTGAGACCCTGCTCAGCTTCATCTAGAATAGGTCACAGGTTGTAATGATCACGCAAGGTCCCTGCCAGCTATTGCTGGGGTAGCTCTGAAATAAGGCATCTTCAAAATGCTTTTGTCTCTTTTTCGCTTCTCTGCTGGGGAAGGAGAAAGGTTTGAAAATCCTGGAGGTTTGGCTGCAGCCCTGTCACCCCAGGGCGCTTTTGGGGGGCTCTGGGGAAGCAGGGACATGTGGGGACAGCAGGTTTGGGCCATGCCACGCATCCCACCCTCCACAGGGCATCCAGAGGCCCCTGCAGGCTCAGGGGCTTTCCTGCCGCCTGTGATGCAGCTTCATTCAGCTTCAGCTGAAACTGCATCCACCTCTGGGAGCTCATTTGAAATCCAAATAGAGGGAAAAGGGGGAAAAATGGAAACTGACCTGAACTGACCTGCTTTTGTTTGCCTGCGCGCATAATCCATGCTGTTTTAAGCTCCTGGCCTCGATTAGTAAAAGATAATTTTCACATGGAATTGTTTGGGGATAAAGGCAAGTCTGGGATGTTAATTTGCTCTTTGTTGTCCCTGAAAAAACAAGGAGTTTTGGAGTCTGTTTGTAAGCAAGGTAGGGAGGTTTGTGTTGTTTTGTTTTTAGAACAAAGATGGAAGGATCTCCTTTGCAGAGCAAAATGAGCAAGAATAGAAGAAAAGGTGTGAATGCTATCTCTGGAGAGCTTTAAAAGTCTGAGCACCTCTGAGATGCTTTAGAAATTCGGAGTTGACCCTGCTCACTTTGTTTAGAAAAATAAAAAATAAATAAAATACCCCTTCCCCCCCCACACCATCATCCGTGGCATCCTTTGTGAGGACTTCTGAAAGACTCTGAAATGCACTGGCTGCTGAATAAATTATAAACACACTTCCTCTGGTAAAGTGCTTGTTTCAGGCTGCACATCCAAAAGCAAATTAAATACTCTTCGGTGTAATTTCAAATGGAGCCGTTTGCTTCATTTTGAAGATTGTGTATTCAAATTATTTATCTTTTTCTCAGGCTACTCAGGAGGGGCCCATCCCTGGCTGGGAGCCTGGATCCGGAGCGGGCTGGAGGGAGGTGCAGGTGTGAGACGGTGTGTGATGCTCACACTCTGCGCTGCCTGCATCCCTGAGTGCCCAGCTCCCGGTGTTTGGAGAAGGCTTGGGAAGGGAACATTTAAATCACGCTGCTTTTTAAAGCAAGGAGAGCCCAGGTCCCCTGCTCGGGATGCGGGAGGGCTCCCCTGTGCTTCCCTCGCAAGGCAGGGACGGGGCACAGAGGTGCTGCTGGGTCTCCCCAGAGCAGGGGTTTTGCTGTAGGGAGCCAGACCTGTTAAACAAGCTCTCCTTGGCTGCTGTGCTTTGAATGCAGCCTGGAAATGGCTGGGCAAAGAACTGGGCAGGTCTTGCCAGAGCGGTCCATAAGGAACCTCACCAGAAGGATGTGCGTTTCAGTGACAAAAAGTCCCTGGATTGGGACACTCAGCAGGGGTGACACTGTCTCTGTGCCTGCTCAGGGTCCCAGGCCCCCCAAAGCCATACGGGGAGATGATGCTCCAGATCTGTGAGTTGGCTGAGCCCTCAGACGTGGTGCCATGCACCAGCACCTACACCTGTGTGGGGGCAGCTGCAGCACTCCACACCAGTGCAGAGGCCTTCTGGGAGCCCAGGAGTATGAAATGCACGGAGAAAAGTGGGTCCAGGGATGCTCTAACAGCTCTAATTCTCCACAGGTGACAGGAGAGGCAATAGCTGAACATTTATACGTTAAGGTATGTAAGGATATAATAGCACTTTATGTTGTAGAGCAATCCCAACTGCATTTCATCACCCCTTCTGCTGGCTTCCTGCCTGCAAGCTGGACGCATGATGTGTCAGTTCCAGCCTGTGTCTGTCCCCAGCGTGAGTTATCAGCTCGATTTCAGAAAAGGCTTTAAGTATATTTGAAACATAAAGGGGAACAGGATCCTCCTGTATCTTCTCCATGAGCAGAGTCCAGTCAGAAATATTACAGATTGATCAGTATTTTATCTGGGAAGGAGGATGGCTCCTTAACATCATTAAGTGGTGACCTTTAAAACTCATATTCTCCTGCCAGCCGGATCGGGCAATGGATGGAGCAGAGACGGATGGCGGCGGTGGGGAATAAAATCAATTGTTTGCTGAGATCAGTGCGTGTGTGTTTTCAGTGGCGTGGAGGTCCCTGGGCCACTGTTCACCGTCTCTTTCTGCACATTTCTTTTTTACAGCAGAATAAATTCTGTTTGGTGCCCAAGATGAATTTTCAGAGTCATATGTCATGTTTTACAAGGGGCTGACAGCACAAATTGGGGGAGAATAATGGTGTCCAGCCCTAACTCACCTCAATGACTTTATTAGATTTCTCATCCAGAAGCAGATGAGCAGGCTGGGTTCTTGGGGGTGTTTTCTGTTGCGAAGCTGATCTGCTCAGTTTCAGCTTTAAATTTGGGTGTGTGTTGATGCTCTGCCCAGCTTAGGCTGTGAGACACGGCTGGGTTGCAGCACCAGAGCCAGGGGTGGTGAGACTGCTGGTTGGAGACCACTGAGTGGGGACCATGCAGTGGCTTTACACCAGGCTGCTCCAGTTCTAGGTCTGGGTCCCCTGGTGCCACCCGCCCGTGGCTTGGGAAGGGGAAGGTGTCAATCCCACGCAGATCTGGGCAGGCTTGCCTTGAACCCTCTGAGTTTCTGGCAGCGTGGCGATGGGAACGTGCCCGTCCATGCCCTGCGTGCAGTCTTGTGTGTTTTAAGATCATGCAGGTACGTTGCTGGTGCTGTGAAAACAAGACCTTCTCCAGGCTGAAAGCTGGGTCGTGGTTGGCAAGTGTTGTCCCATGGCAACGTCTTCATGCTCTTGGCCATCATCTTCTGAGTCCTGCCTCCTCCATGGCTCCAAGGTGAAGGCAGGTCCAGCTGCCGTGCACGGCAGTGCAGTCCTGCCACACACAGGACATTGGTCACCTGAGCACTTGCAAATTCGACCCGTCTGCAGATGTGTGCATTGTCACTTGTGCCCAAGCTGGCTTTGCTGCAGCCTGGGAGCCCTCACACAGCCAAGATCTGCATCCCTGGTGGGGTGGCAACTTCAGCCCCACTGCAGCGCAGCCCCCCAGGGGGGTCTGCACTCCTCTGCTCCCCCCAGCCTCCTGGGGAGGGCAAATCAGCCATAGATGCCGTGTGCCTGGAGGGCTCAGTTTGCTGTGTTCCCACAGACTTGGGCTCACGTAGGCTGTGGTGGGCTCTGTGAAGTGGGTCCAGCTCTGGCAGTGCTGCCCACGGCTTCACTCCATGCCTGGCAGGCAGGAGAGGTGCCCCGGGGGAAACCAAGGGCAAAGTGCAATGGAAGCAGGTGTTTGCCTGGTGTGGAATAGGTGTAGCTGAGGGATTTCTGCTGCCCCCGGGGCAGTGGGTGACCAGTGGATGCTGTTCCCCTGGGGCTGGTGAGTCGCGTTGGATCCAGTGAGGTAAATCCCAGTGTAGTCTCTCGGTTTCCATTTCTGTTGCCTGCAACCCTGGGGCTCCCAGCGCAGCCTGGAGCATCCCTGTGGGCATCAGGGATGCCGTCTGGGATGTGGGGGTGGCAGAGTGGGCTCAGGCAGTCTTGGTGGAGCGGGGGTCAGCTCGGGGGCTGGATCCCGAGCAAGGACACATGGCAGAAGGCCACAGTGCCCCACGTCAGTCTGGTGGAGGAGGGGAGGAGGAGGATCTGTGCTAGCTCGGAGCTGTCTCCGTTCCTGCCAAGGCACAGTGCAGAGTCATTAGAGGGTAACGCGCTTTCAAAGATGAGCAGGGAAGTGCTGCATCTTTTTTACGGCCCTTTTTCTTTGACCTCTGAGCGGCGATGCTGAGGACTCAGGCCTCATTCCCGTGTGTCCAGCACAGCAGCATCTTGCTGTTCGACAGCGAGACAGTCTCTCCTCCAGACCAGATGGGGACAGTGGCAAAGAGCAGCCGCATTGCAAGGAGGGGTGACAGGTCCTGGGGACGGCAGGAGCAGCACAGAGACAAGCTTCAGTCTCCCCTCCCTTCTGAGGACAGAAATCGGGCTATTTTTCCCAAGCCCTGTGCAAATACAGCCACTGGCACAGCTGCTCCATGCCCCGGAGGTGCGTTTGCTCCTTATCCCCCAGGGAGGTGAAGACAGAGTACCTGTGTCTTTGGTGAGGATCTGCCTGACTTTGGGATGCCTTTGTAGAGCTCAGACAGCCCTTAAAGCAGAAAGTTACCCTAATTTATAGTCCCTGGATTTATGGAAGGTATATATCAAGGGAGAGCGTAATAGCTTTCCTGTGGCCCATCAGCAGAGAGGGGACTGTCCTGGGGTCCCTGGGAGCAGGGACAGCTGCAGGATCATTCACCATTGTCGCTGCTTTAACTGTTTAGCTTCAGGAGCAGGGGAGAGGCACTCCTGGCACTGCCTCACAGTGCTGTTGCAGCTTCTTCCATGCACTGCTTGCAAGCAGACATCGAGTCTGCACTGGGAGGAGGCTGGAGGTGGTATCTAAAGCCCCTTGGCTTCTGGCAGTGGATGGTGAACTAAAGAAGCGGAGGTTTCCCAAAGCTCATTCAACCCAGCACGTGGGGCCAGAAATCTTGCTGATTCCCACCAGACTCCCTGCCCTGCCAGGGGAGGGGGAGTCCTTCCTGCAGACACCCTGTCCCCCACACATACTTTCTCCATGCTCATTCCCCCCACCATTGGCATGTTGACCTTCCTGCCCCTCCCTGCACCCATACCCGAGCTGGGGCTGCTGTTGCTGGGCTCTCTGCCCCTTGTCCCAGCACTCAGGACCTATCTCCTCAGACAGCATCATTTCTTGGTGCTCCTACCTGTGAAAATGGCGTCGGTGTTCCTCGGTTTGTCTGACTTCAGCAGAAATCTGAAAGGGAAGCTTAGCTCCTGCTTTGCTCCTCAGAGCTCTTCTGAGCATCCAGCAAGCCCTTAGGAGGTCGGGATAGAGCTGATAGGAGATTGGGATAGAGCTGCAGGGTCTGATATCAGCTGCATAAGCTCTTTCCTCCTCTCTGTTCCATGGTGCAGTGCCCCATTGCCCCTACCCAGAGCTTCCCCAGGTGATGCCCTGGCCATGGAGGTGCCCAAGGCAGGAGAGAGCAGAGCTGGTGATGGGTAGAATTTCTCCAGCTCTGTTCACTTTACCTAGTGGGAAAGCAGGGTCCTCGGTGGCAGCCCCATCTAGCAGGCACCAGCTATTCATGGCGGGAAGTTTGGGAGCTGGGGATCACAGCAGGCATCCCAACAGGAGCTGCTGGGCAAGCCCTGAACAGCACAGGGGTGAGAAAGGCTCCTCTGGGTCCAGTTCCTGGCAGTGCTGGGGACAGGGGGGTTGCATGGGCTGAGCTGGGCTGGAGCAGACTGTATTCCCTGTAGAGGGACCAGCAGAATAATTCCCCTTCTGACTCATTCCTGAGGCTGCAGGCAGGGCCCGGAGCAGCTGGTGGGTGCTGAGGCACTGGGAGGAGTGGGGAAAGGGCAGAGGGAGAGCGAGGGTGGGTGTTTGCAGGGTCCTGGGCACCAGGTGATGCATCCATCTGCATCTCCAGCATCACACATTCCAAAAAGCATAAATGCCTGAAGCAGCACAGCTCCCTGAGCCTTTGCTCTTGCTGTGTAGCCTCCTGAAATCAGGAGGAATCACCTGGGTTTTTGTCACGGACACGGCAGGCCAAGCCCTTTGGAATCCAGCTGGACCCCTCCAGCTGGAGCTGCACTTCCAGAGCTGCCTTGCAGTGGGCGTAGGAGGGTGGTGGGTGCAAAGCTTCTATTCCTGGGGCCCAGGCTCTCACGTCCTTCCTCCTCCTCCTCCTCCTCTGCAGCCTCTGTGTGGAAATGGCTGGTGCCCACTCTAGAAGCCAGCATTGCTGCCAGAAGATGGTCTGCTTCTTTAGCAGTTCAGGAGCTGCAGCAGTTACAAAAACTCCTCTTTAAAAATTCATGCTGTTCTGTATCATGTTAAATATTTATTCTTAAGGAACAATGCGTTCTCCCCTCCCCCATTCTGCTATGATACCTATTTTGCATATGAGCTGATTAATAATTAAGCATCTACATTTTATTTTGACTAACAGAAGATGTGCTCCAGCCAACTGCATGCCTGTTGTGTTCTGCTGAGCTGTGAATTCTCCTTCCCTCTCCAGACCGAGGGATCTTCTCTGGCTGTGTCTTGCAGCTCTCCTGCACTGGGAACCCACGGTGCCCATGGCCACTCCTGGACAACCCTCCTGCCTGCCATGCTGCAGGTCCCAGGCTCACCTGCTATGGAGAAGGCTGTTGGATTCCCCTTCCCTTTACGCCCAGCAGGATACCAGGGTGGTTTCTTCAGCTGTGTTTTCTCCCTGCCTTGTAACTTTGCTGTCTTCAGGTGAAGACGATGCACTGTTTGTGATGGAGAGGTTTCCCTTAGGATGGGGCAGGAAGAGATTGGTGCTGACCTAGCTAGGCAGCCAGCATGGCCCACAGCAGCGGCGTGTGCCTGGGTGCCAACTTTGCCCTTTGCTGAAGCAGGAAATGGGGGAAGATACTGGGTGTCCTGGTCCAAAGCCAACCATGTCCCAGCTGGCTGCGAGTGCAGAGCTGGCGCGGAGATGCTGAATGGCTCCGTGACAAACATCGGGTGGTGGCACAAGGTCCCAGGTGGCACGAGGTCCCCCTGTCTTTTGCGATGCAGCTTTGAGCTCCTACAGCTCCCTCTGGGGAAGCCCCTGCTGAAGTTGAGACCCAGACTCCCTAAATGATCTTCCAGTGTGGAAGGGGAGACCTTGAAACATGGACCTGGCCTGGTGACCCAAACAGGGATGCTTAGTCCTTTACCCCACTGGATGCACGCTCCTTTGGAAGCAGTTGGTAGGTCCAGCTCTGTAACTGGACCCTCCCTACACGGGAGCTTTGTCCAAGAGAGAAGCTTGGTGGGACCAGGCACATGGCAACTGGACCTAAGCAAAGGTGTGTAGGTGCTGAGTATGGTCATCCTGGCAGGTATGGGGCCCTTCCCTGGTAAAGCCAGCTCCCATAGACAAGGGGTAACTGGAGAAAAAGACCTCTCAGAAACCTGGGACCCAGTCCTGCTGCAGGGGCAAGTCATGGCAGAGCTACTCTGACACCGCCCAAGCTCAGGAAAAAGGGCTGAGGAAAGGGATGATACAAGGGCAAACTGTACCCTAGGATTATAAGGAATTAATCCTGCTAAGAAAACTGAAATACTGTTCGGGAGAGATGCTTAAAAAACAGCATTAGTATTCTGTGGGAGATTTCAATGTTATCCCCCTCCTCTGCCTGCCCCAGATTTCCCAAGGAAGAACAAAAATGACCCTTATATTTTCCCTCGGAGGGGAAATACAGTCCCAGATGCTTTGAAAACACGGGACCATCTTGTTTTCTGTAATTCCCAAGCAGGGTATACACTCTTTTCATCAATAAAAATGAAATTACAATGAGGGATCCATTTTGGAATACATGTTTGAGTGTTCAAGAAACAAGGAAATTAAAGCAAATAGTGTTGAGGTGTTTGTTTGGGGAGCTCTGTCAAAATAGATGCAATTCCTCATTGTGGTCCCTTTCAGGAGTGCTGCATTTCCTAAATGCTCTGTCAAAAGCATCTCAGCTGGCTCTACCCTTTAGTCTGGAATTACAAAATGAAGGCACTGTGCAAGACCGAGATTTACTAAAGCATTTGGTGCAGATTCACATGAAATCTTTGTCGCAGCCTGAGTTTTAAGTGCCTGGGTTGTAAGCGCTGCCGTAAAGGGCAAAGATTGCCTGGGGGGCTGCAAACAGAGGGCGAGGATGGGTAATGGCAGGGTGGGGTGCAGGGGGGGACACATACCGGCAATTGGTGTTTCTTAATTAACAGCTTCATTAGTGAGCTGGAGGCAGGCACAGGCAGAGTGGCAATGAACGGCGCAGATGGTGCTAAACTGGGAGATGCTGGAAACAACAGCTCAGGGTACGATGCTGGGAAATGGGGCACAATGGGGTGACACTCATCTTGCCAGCAAATGGCCCGGGACAAAGATGGCCAAGGGCAAAGAAACGACGATGAAGACCAAGGGAAGAGTGTGCTCGGGAGGTTAGGAGGCATCTTTCCTTTGCCACACGGTGCACGTGTTGCCAAAACCTCCCTCCCTCCTTGAGCAGGATGGGAGGCTGTCTGCATCCACCTCCTTTGTCTCGCTGCCTGCAGAGAGTTTTGGAACTTCAGCAAAATCCTGAAAAGCTGGGAGCAGAGAGGGCAGCAAGAGGCAGCAGGACGTGGGAAGGAGTGGCTGTGTGCTGTTTGCCTTGCTGGGGCTTGCCGTGTGCCCCTGGGTGAGGGTGCGTGTTAGAATCTGCTTTTAGGAGGGGAGGGACCATGAACATAGAAGTCCCACCTTGAGAGGGCTGGTTTTGGTTGTGTCGGGCACTGGCTGTAGGACACAGAGGGCTGGTACAGCTCTTTGGCCCCGCTACCCCTGAGAAACTGGGTGTGGGAACGCAGCTTGTTCTTTGGACAGTCTGGCTTTGAGGACACGGTAGATGGATGGGCTGCTGTTTCCCTCCACGGTTTGTGGTTGTGGTTAATCACTGTGACTCATCTTATTTCTGATTTGAATTCTCTGGCTGTAACCTTAAGCCACTGGATCTTGCTTTGCCATCCTCTGCTATATTAAAGAGCCTTTGAGTGCCCTGTACTTTTCTTCCTTGAAAGTACTTAGGTGCTGTTACCAGGTCACCTCTTTTAACTTCTCCTTAGAGGGGAGGCAGATCATGTGTCTTCATCCTCACACCATTTTTCCTGGCCGTTGGTACCATTTTAGCCTTTTCTTTACAACTGTTCCCCTCTAGAGCCTTTCTCTAAACTCACTTGGGATGTTTTCACAACAGAGCGATGCTGTAATCCTGCCTTCCTTCTGCATGGGCCAGTTCCCTCTGGATGTGCAGATCACATTTATTGCTGGCGTTACGTCCCAGAACTGTGACTTGTGCTATGACACTGGCTGGATGCTGCATTTTTGATGAGCAGTTAGTGTTTTTGGATATGCCCTGGCAGATTCACAGGCCTGCGGAGCAGGAAGAGTTGAGTCTGGTGCGGGCAATGAGTCCAAGAGTTGGACACGGGCAATGAAGTTTTGTTTTACTTTATTCCTCTTCGTGTGAAGCTGGCTGGCTGTGTGCTAGCAGCTCTCCTCTCCTCACAGAGCAGCAGCCTCTGTCTCTCCTTCCTCTGCATTTATCCACAATTCAATGCTGGTACTTGGCGCGGGGGATGCAGGGGGCTTTTGGCTTTGTTTTCTCCCAGCCTGGGAGGAGGCAATGCCTGCAGCCTCCACTCTCTCACTGGAGACTTCAAGCTGTAGCTCGTGCCTGGGCCCAGGTGTGAAATGAAGGTGGTTAAAATGGTCAAAATAGAGGTGAACTGGCTTTACACCTACCAGCCCTTTCCCTTCCAGTGCACTTGCACAACTGCCCAAGGCTGCAGGACTACACAGTCTTGGCTCAAGGTTCATTTGAGGAGACCCAGTGCAGGGTGGCAGAGGCAGTTCATCCCAGTTCCCTCCACCAAGGACTGATTCCCAACCCCTCTGAGATGCAAAGGCCATAAACTTGCTATGTCTCCCAAAGACAAACTGGTACCCAGCACGTTCATGAGGGCTGGAGGGAGCTGCCTCTGGATCCATCCTGGGTGAAGGGAGGGAAACATCATTCTCCTGGCAGAGTCAGAAAAGAAGAAGACATTTCTGGAGAAAAAGACATGCCAGGGCTCTAGACCACCTGAGAGACCATGGCCAAACAAGGGAACTACTTGCATACTGGTGCTGCATCCCTGGTAGTCCTGCTGGGCTGCATCTGCTCTCACTGGCCCAGAATCCCAGCTCATTTCTTCTGCTGGGAGAGCAAAGGCAGCTGAGGCTAGGATAATAAAAGTAATGTGCCAAGGGAGAGTGGCACTAAGACTTGGACCAGAATTGACCTGGGACCTGTCTCCAGCTTGCATGGACTTGGGATTGCCCTGGTGGGCACTCAGCTGCCTGCTGCTCCCCCCCAGGCCAGGCATCACTCAGTTTTACTCTCAGAGCTGGCTGCCCTGTCCTCTGCTGTGTGGATTGCAGCTGGGATCAGATTGAGGGGTTGGCAGGTCCTCCTATTTTGTTCTATCCCTGGGAGTTGTGGTTGGCCCGGAAGAAATTCCCAGGAGCCTGCTGGATATGGTTATCCTGGGATGCTGAGCTAGAGTGACTGGAGTCCTTCAGTGGGCCTGCTTTCAGGGCAGCAACAGTTTTAATTGCTGGTTTTAAGTCTGAGGGAAAAATAGTGCCCCAGTTGCGGGGTGCCTAAATTGCAGGGACTTAGTAGGAACTGCAGGTGTGTGTGCACAACAGGCACACGTGGCCTGCAGCAAAAGGAGGTGTCCATGTGCACAGAAGTTTCTCCCCCTTCTTTCATTGTCCTTCAAATCTGTCTAGTGGAAACCCCTCCAGTTCTGCTGACGACTCCTCCTTTGTTCGCACTGAGCTCTGTGAGTTTTGCAGAAATACTCCCTTTTGCTGCGAAAACACAGGAAAAGTAAAAAATCAGCCTTTTCATGGCACTCAGGGCAGGGAGGGAACACATGAGCAGGGCTGGGGGTGAGCCAGGAGCCTTGCTAATAGAGGTCAGCACCTCTCCTTTGGCTCAAGACCCTTTCCTGAGATTGCAGACACTGCCTGTGGCAGACTTGGGTGGGTGGATGGCTTTCCCTTGGTCGCTCAGGACAGCAAAGAACCCCACCTGTGACCTGGCCCAGGGCTCTGCCTGACCCTTCCTCTGCTGCCATGGTCCTCACTGGCCACCAGCAGACAGGCTGCACGAAGGTGCAGAGATGATGGCTTTGCAGGTGTCTAAATGGAGACAAAACTTGGGCAGCAGTGTTTGATTTTAGACGGAATGGGCTCAGATCCTACAAAACCCCACTCCTGGGAGAGGCAGCACCCATCCACCCGTGGTCAACCTACAGGAGTCTGGTCCTGCTGTCCTCCTGTGCTGAGCTTCTTGGTGTCTGTCTCCTTCCTAAGGTATATGGTGACACTCAGCTTCACTTGCCCTGTTGTCCATGTCCCTACATGGATGGTCTCATGCTGAGCTCTCTCCATTGTCCCTATCAGCAAGGAGAGCAGCGATGGACAGAGGCACCAACAATGTCATGGCTGATACAGAAAGCAGGTATGAGTCCATGCTCAGATGGAAGGAGCTCAGGTCCGTATCTCCCTCAGCCAGGAGCTTATTCCTACTCCAGCTGACATGCAGGGACTTACCAAGGACTGCATAATACCTCCAAGCAGGCCCATGCTTGTTCTCCACCTTTTCCATGCTTGGCCATGCTTTCGGCAGGAACTATCCCCTCTACAGGTTCTGCAATGCCCATTTCAGGTTTTTCCATGGGTTTCAGGCGAAGCCAGGCCAGGGCTATGCCAGCAGTAAAACTCTCCTAGACATTGTACAGGAAAAGCTAATAACTCCTTCCTCTCCTATACTCTGTGCCAGGCTTGTCTCCTGGGAAAGTCCCCTCTTTAAATAGCAGGCTGAGTGTTTTTAGGTTGCAGAGTGGTTTTGCAAAGACTCGCATCAAGGACTCTTAGTGCTTGACCTTTCCTATCTTGCTGCAATTTCTGAGCGTGAGGCTCAGGCTGTGAAGTGGCTGGAAACACCGCCGACCCCACGCAGCCTGTTCTCCTTGGCAGAGACCAGAGCTGTGGCTCCGGCATCCACGACTGGAGCTTGGACCACGGAGACCCTGGAGCACCCTTTGCACAGATGATGTTGGTGAAAAGTGCCTCCTGAGAGAGGCACACGTCAGACTCAACATGTGGCACCCGCTGCGTGTGTCAAGCCTGCACTGCTCCTGCTCTGGGAAGACACAACGGGATGGTGCTGGTTAGGGTTTGCTGCTGGTTGAGGTATTGGGTCTCTAACTTCCTGTGGCTGAAGCCAGCTGAGCCAAGTGACACCTTTTAGGACAAGAGGAAATGGCTTCAATTTGTGCCAGGGGAGGTTCAGATTGGATATTAGGAAAAATTTTTACACTGAAAGCGTCATTAAGCCTTGGAATGGGCTGCCCAGGGAAGTGGTTGAGTCACCATCCCTGGAGGTATTTAAAAGGCAGGTTGACATAGTGCTTAGAGACATGGGTTAGTGATGGTTTTTGTCAGTGTTAGGTTGATAGTTGGACTCGACAATCTGAATGGTCTCTTCCAACTGAGAGGATTCTATGGTTGGTTGAGAAATGCAGGCAGTATGACTAAGGGGAGGCAAAGGCAGTTCAGGTGTGTGCAAGAGCAGACCGGAGAGCCTCCAAACTGTGGAGAAGATCACACCAGCACCATGCAGGAGATTGGCTGAGAGAGTTGGGGGGGTTCAGCCTGGAGACAGAAAGGCTCTGGGGAGACTTTAGAGCCCCTTCCAGTCCCTAAAGGGACTCCATGAAAGGTGGGGGGGGACTTCTGATCAGGGAG